>JADNYV010000935.1:0-12360 GCA_015501055.1 Mucidula mucida
CCCTCAACCTTCATGAGATTTTGGTTGATTCTGGCTTGGCGCATTTCGTCTGTCATGCCGCGACCGCGTACCATTGGAGTGAATACCATGCCCTGAAACCAACGCAGGTAAGTGCGAGTCGTTCAAATAACTCTATGCTTACCGGCGCAACGCAGTTCACGCTGATAATGCGAGTTTCTTTCAGCGGTACTCCCTCAAACCAAGTATTTGTTACTCACCGGATCTGTTCAGGGCCATGGTGAGCCGCCATTGCCCTTGTAAGCTGGATGATTGCTCCCTTGGAGGTGGGATACAGCACGCCTGGATTCCCGCCTTTCACTAACATCTTTCTTTGTTAGTAAGAATCTTACAGACGTTCTGCGATCTCACGTCCAGAAACAGACGACATGTTCACGATCGAGCCTCTGCCTACTTTGCGCATCTCCGGGATGGCAAAGCGCGACATCAACACCATGCTGGTGACATTTGTCCTAAAGTCCCGATCCCATGCAGCGAGGTCCACGTCGACCACTGTTCCGTGGGGTCCGCCGACGCCGACTGCAAGAGAATGAATGGCCGCACGCCTAACGCAATGTACACTCACCAATATTGACCAAGATATGGACTGCTCCGAAAAGCTCCACTGTCTTCTCCACAGCATTCTTGCAAGATTCCTCGCTGGTAACATCGCATTGAATCACTTGGGAAACTCCGCCCTCAGCGGCGATCATATTCTGTGTTTCCTGCGCCCATTCCTCGTTGAAGTCCAAGAGCGCGACTTTCGCTCCTTGCCGAGCGAGTATGATCGCTGCAGCGCGTCCGTTCCCGATTTCTCCTGGCATGCGGGATCCAGCACCAGTCACGATCGCGACCTGTGGCGTATATGAGGTAGAGATCTTGGCATATCAATTGTACTCACATCGCCGTTCAACTGAAATGCGAGCGGGGGCCTGTTCGCTGCCTGCTCTGAGCTCATGGTTGTTCTAAGGAAGATTTCTAGTATGGTGTGTCTCGTGAGACAACCATGTCATGTGAAGAGACATTCTAACAGATTCAGGGCTAATAAAGGACTTGCAATCGCCAGCTCGCTCGAGCTAGCCGAAATTCCGATAAGGACAAGGCAGGCAATTCGAGCATCGCGATTCCTTGTGATTGCGCATAACATTCTTCGCACGTACAATACTTTATACAAGCTCATCTCAGTCTGTACTGCAAATTTTCATAGGACGTATCGGAAATCCTAATCACTCGAATCAATGCGTGTGATAGATCGCGTTGAAATTCGACTCACCTTGTTCTCCCACTCCGTCTTGTCTTGCATACCGGCCTCCATGGACTTGGCCATATCCGGCGCACCGTATTTCTGGTTACGACGCTTATTGGAAATGAACATACTATATCAAAAGTCAGTCGCAAAGAAAGGACTCGGGTACTAGTGAACGTACTAAATGAACAGTGTGATCTGGCAAATGAGCTTGACAGAGTACCCAGCGAGTAAGCCGGCTGTAGCAGAATGCTGGATAGTCCGGTCAAACGACGGAAGCGATGCCAATGAGACTGAACGAGGACGTACATATCGCGGTGCTTCAGATTGTTTCCTGTTGACGCTGTTCAAGCCAGTGGAGGAGTCACAGAACGTGTAGAACTCACACAACAAATGGGCCTGCGACATTGCCGAAACAGTACGCCGTACTTGAAGATGATGAATAACATGAAATCAGAAAGACACAGTTGCCTTACAAGATCACTGCCGAAGCAATAGTCTATACAATGTCAGTAGACCGATTGAAAATCGTTCTGCTTGAACTCACTCGATGAGTGTACCCGCCCATATTCGAGGAGACCATGACTAGGCCCACAGACTGAACAAAACAATCAATATGTAGATGCTGAACCAAGAGTTTGTCGGACTAACGAATCCAACCGATTGACAGTTCACCAACCAGAAGCACACCAAACGTTGCCACACCAGATGGCTGGGAAGGTACGCCATACATGCCGCAGAGACGACGCAGATTGTGTTGGCTAATGTCGCAGCCATAAGTCGAGCTTCACAAACATCAGCTTTTTTAGTACTCGGCCAGAACGAAGCTTACAGTTCTTGACGTTGAGTGTAATGATACCTCCGACCACAAGGGCTACGATCTGTATGATATCACCAACGCTCTTCAACACCGTCGTCTTCGTTGCTGAGACAGCCCTAGTCAGAAATGAACGTACAGCGACACAGATCGTGGCGTACTTGAGAAGCCCATGTCCTTACTACAGTTGTGTCAACGAACAGAACATCTCCAAGTGACAAAACGCACATAATCACAGACGAAAAGTTACTCAGGACACCGTTAGGTATCGCGGCAGCGAATACCGAAACGAAGAGAATAATGATCTTCGGATCCGTGGCAGCGACGAGGACATGCTCCTTCTTGAATTTACGGTTTTTGATGCCAAGCTGGTTCCCAGCCACCCGACGGACCGCGAGAATGCGGTACTCCGGAATTAAGAATCGTGCAGAGGCCTAGTTATCAGTTAAACTCAGCGACAGTCAGAGACCACGAAGTAACGTACAGGTGAGTCTGGGAGCGCAAAGAAAACAACAACAGACCACGCCATTGTTACGGAGCCGAGAATGTAGAAACTGAATATGGACATCCAGCGGTCAGCGATCCTGGATGGCCCTAGCAGAAGTCGTTCCTCACATGTATTTCCACTTCGCAGGCCCAGGATAGTTGTCACTGATGCTAGAGATTCCAGCTATCACGATAGGTCAATCAATGCGGTCTTCGCATCCCAAGACATCGACGCACTCGACATACTAGCGCTCACGGTGAGTAAAATGCTTTGCATGTGGAAATCAAAACGTACTAGCTCCCGATAACCCCGCCCCAACCTAATCGTCCAGGTGAGTAAGTGTCGGTGCCTTGCTAAAGCAACACCGACCGAGCCCAGAATACCCTGCGTATTGTCAGGAGCTAGACATATCCATGAAGTGTAGCGCTTACACAGGAATTGTCGAAGAGGAAGCTCTTGCTGCTCCAGAATGAGATATACTTCGTTATGCATAATACTACGTTCATACCCTCGTGTACCACCAACCACTGAAAGCCAACGCCGCGTTTAGTTTCCATCAACAGTTGGATTCATGATAGAACATACGTCATGATCGTTAGACAAGGCGACACGAAGGCTTCGAATATGCCCAAGAAGAACCGGTTCACCATGGCCGCTTGGAAATTCTTGCACCATACCACTGCACGAGTAGTGAGTAAACAGTCTTCAAAACAGAAGTCTCATCACTGGTCAAGACGGTGAATCCCCATATGAAGACCGCAGCGGCCAACACTTTCTGTGCCGGATACTTGCCAATCAAAATCTGGGCGGGGTATCTGAACGTTGAAACTTAGTAAAGTCGCCAAACGACGTCAAAGGCAGCGTACTGAGCTAGCGCGTATCCGAAATAGACCCTGAGAGAATATCAGAGAAAATAGACCTCGAGTACAGGCGACATACATAGCACCAAGCCAGCTGATCGAGACATCAGAATCTAATGCAGAACAAAGAAAAAACGATACCCACTTGAATTCTTTACCAAGGAGACCTAGTTCTTTCTGAAAACCGAATAAGTTCGCGTAATTGAGCGCGGTTTTCTGAAGAGCGGCCTCAGTTAGTCTGTGTAAGATGCAACATGGCGAGTAAAACATACGTCCAAGAACTGAAGAGTCTGGGTGATCAAGAAAATGGGCATGATAACCAGGTCGATACGCCATCGGATGGTGCGGTTCTGGGCGGCAGTGATCTCTTCGTGATTGAGACCCTCTTTGTAAGCCGCGTAGCCGACGTTGTTGCTCTCGTCGACCTCCTCGATAGGCTCCGGGATGTCAAGATGACGCGCCTCGCCCTTCTCCTTGTCAATGTCTGTCGAGTACGAAGTCCCAGTTGTAACGGAAGACGAGCGTTCCAACGCAGGAGTAGAGGTCGTCGACATGGCCGGGATCCGGATGCAACCAGGAAGGTGCGTTTGTTGTTGGTCTTTATGAAAAAAACGCGTCCCAGGAACGGCGGAGAGTCTAGCGGAGAGTACAAGTCATAGGACCCAGTGTAACACACTCCAATGTGTAATTGTGCATTATTTCGGTCCCATGAGCGTCCCATGGGGTCCTGGAATATGTATTTTCACTGACGGTGACTTGATGGCGTCTAAAGTTGGGACCTAGTGGGAGCTGTAGAATGTGGCCCTGGAATGAAAGTGTGAGGTTGCTTATCGCGGCCAAACAGATTTCAGCACAAACCGGACCGAGCTGTCTGAGAGGTAGATAAGGGAGAAGAATAGCGAGCCAAAGAGCAAGAGCCTCATGTCAACTGATCCTGTACTCGCCAGTCCTCCTGCTGATTGCTGCCTGGATTGTTTTCCGCATGAAGGCACGCCTAAAGGAACTTGGGAAGACATAGCGGGCGTACAAACGTACGTCTCTCTTCCACCGAGCGGCGGGGCGCGTACAAAAATTATCATGTACTTTCCGGACGTCTGGGGGATCGACATCTTCGTCAATGGACAACTCCTAGTAGACTACTTTGCCCAAAAAGGTGAGTGATCGGGCTCTGACCCGGTCCAATACATAGTTGGCAGGGTTTACCGTTTTGGCGCTGGACTACTTCAGAGGCGTTTGTGATTTCTCTAGCCTCTCATAGGTAAATCTGATGTGTATTCCCCCCCAGGACTCTGTCCAAAGACACCGGAAAAACCGCCACGATCGCACTACGAATCCAAACTTTGACTATGAGGCGTGGAAGAAGAAACATATGGCTTTTGCGAACGAACACGTACCCAAATGGATTGAGGAGGTTGTGGAACGATATGGTCAGTCTTTCCGCATAGTTGATCCCGGCTACGTATCAATAACACGCGTGGATAGGGAGCCCCGATGCGAAATATGCAGCCGTCGGCTACTGTTTTGGTGCGCCATACGTGATGAACGCCCTGGAGAAAGACTCGATATTCTGTACGCCTCTGACCCGAAATTTGCTCCAGCTTTGATGTTGATACAGCGTACAGGCGCTGGCGCCTTTGCTCACCCAGCATTCCTCTCCGAAAGTCATTTCTTCAAGTGTGCGAGTCAGTAGGTCGCCGTTCTGAGTACAGGATCTTATCTTCGTTTCAGAGCCCCTCCTACTATCGTGTGCTGAGACGGACCACACATTTCCAGCTGCGTCGCGTCACAGAGCAGAAGAAATACTTCAAGAAGTGAAAGCTACCTATCAGGTGCAGCTGTTCAGTCGCGTCGAACATGGCTTCGCTCTGCGTGGCGACATGTTGGACCCATATCAACGTTCGTTTTCCGGTGCTTCCCTATGGCGGGACTGACTTTTAATACAGGATGGGTCAAGGAAGAAAGTGCGGATGCTATCATTAGATGGTTCAACTTCTATATGCTTTCGTAGCAGAAATTAACAATTTCGGATGTCTCTCAGCATGCTTACTGGAGACGATCTAAGCTGGAGAATTCATCCAAAAACTTTTCCTGGGCAGCGAGAACCACCTGCACATGAGCAATGGACAATGGCAGACCACTAGAGTGACAATGAGCTTGGTCTCTGTGAGCAAATTGACACTACTCACCTTGACAGTGCTAAGGCTTGCGCTGTCCGAACCTGGAATGAGCACCAGCTGATGAACATCGGCAATGTAAGCGAGGTCATACACAACTCACTATGTTCTTAATGGTACGGCCTGACTCGAGCTTTAGCATCAAGACCTCATACAGCGAACAACAGGGACTTACCATTAAAGTTCTTCTCCGCCAGTTTCTCGACATCCGCTCGCTCAAGACTGTTCTGGCCCTCGATGGCCGTTTGCGAATTGGTGTCATTCACATTTGATCCCGCTAGCTCGAAGAACTTGCGCCAGACGGTGTAGCGCGCCGCACGGTCCAACTCGGGGTACTTGATTGCTGTCGACTGTTCAGTATAGACAAACAGCGAAATCTGAAGCTCACCTATGGAGAACCTGGAGAGGAACGCCTCATCGAATGTCTTGATTCGGTTGGTCGTCAGGAACAGGACTCCGCGATGATACTCTAGCATTCGTAACGCGACAGAGACCAGTGCGTTGCGTTCCAACTGGGACGAAACCCATCAGCGATACCAAAACTCCTAAATTGTAAGTACATACATCGTGCAGACTTCTTTGCTCCAAGTACACCTGAATGAAAGATCAATGCTGCGACCACAGACTGTAGAAAATACGTACGTCGGCTTCATCGATCAACAGAACAGCATCCCACGCGGTGGCAAGCTGTAGGGCAATCAGTGCCTGTCTCGACTGTGGGACTAGCAACGTACGCTGAGAATCGTTCGCAGACTGGATTCTAATTGAGATGGTCGGGAAGGCAGCTCCGACGATCCTACCATATATAAAGGACGACGAAGAAGTTCCGCAACAGCTTCAGCAGTCAACGTTTTGCCTACATTGCGAGCTTGAGTGTAAGACCATGAAGTGAGACATATGCGACGAACCTGTTCCGGGCGGACCGTGCAGGACAGCGATCTTTCACAGCGAAGGTGTGTTCGGTGCAGGAGAACAGAGAGGAGAAACTCACGAGACCGCCTCCCTTGCCAGAAATCACGTCTTTGATGATTTTGTCCGTGGAATTGGAGTTCTTGGTAACCTCGACTAAACCTTTAATCAAGATCTATATTGCTATCAGGTCAGATGCAAAACGCCATAAGACCGCGGCACATACCTTGATGTTTGGATCGAGGACAAGGTGATCCCAAGCATTTTCGTCAAAATTCACCGGTTCAAGTTGTTCCACTAGGAATGCTGTCCAGCGCTTATCCACAAGATCAAACCCGTACACCTCAGACGGCAATAGGTAAAGCTTTTCCTCTTCCAGCGTAGGGATGATTTGTTTCCTAGGACAGGTTAAGACCATATTGACCGGCTAACTATAAGCCTCACGGATCTCGCACGTATCCATCTTGCTCGCCGAAGCCCATCCTGTCAACGATGACGCGATGCTACTAGAGGTTTAGAAAAAAGCGATCGAAGGAAAAGTAAAATCACTGACTTTTTTGTCTGAAAGAGGGGGGGAAGTGATAGTACTCAACGGAAGCGAAAGCAGGATGTCTGATTGCTTACAAGATCTATAATGAAGGCCGCTATAAGTCGTGTATAGCCTGCCACGCTCTGAACAGATCTCTGTCAACAGACGTTGTAGGGGGATTCAAGCAACGCTTCACCTTGTAGCTTGAGCTTGATTTCAGGTGTGATGTGAACAACGGCGAGACTTGAGCATTCTGCCGTTCCCTGTAAATGCATGAGAACATGCAATACGTTGAGAATGCGCTCGGCGGATGTACCTTGAAACGATCAATCTGCCTCATGATGGAATCGCGAACATAAGCGCTGCCATTCCAGGTATACTGGTATCCTAGAATTGTGAAATACTTGTCAAAGCTGTAAAGTTCAGAGGTATGTTGTGAGTGGTGGCTACTGACTTACTATTGTGTACTCGAGATGATGAAAGCGATAGGTAAGCCGAAGTCGTCGACTGTGACCACCTCCTTCTCAACTTCAAAGAAGTACTTCAATCTGGACATTAAGTAAAGTAGGGCTCTTGTGTCCTGTGGACACGAGCTTACAATTCAAACTCTATGTGACCATAGGACGCGACTAATGCCAATCGGTCCGCGCTGGGACGATGTTAGGAGAAGTATTGCGACACTTGAAGAACGTACATGGGCTGGAATTTTTGAGTTACATAGGCAACCAAGACTTCCACGTGGTCCACGATGTCCTTTAAGCAGGTTACTACTTCGCCGTGTGTAGCTGAAGATCATGAGCTACACGAACGTAACAAGCAAATGAATTGGAGGCATACACGATTTCAACTCGGCAAAACCATTCGCTTCAATGAACGACAAAATCGTTTCGGCATTCTCGGAATCGGAAGCTAGTAGCCGCGCCTTCGCCTTCGCCTCTGCCGATCTCTTTTGCAACATGTTGAGGTGAGGATACAGGTCGATCAGAGCATATTCAGGATCCTCGTCGAAGAAATCGTCGCCAATAGTCTTCCTAGAAGTCGATCAGGTATGAGACGGTATCAGAGGAAGCCTTCAACCTGAGGAACGACAGCAAGGTCTTGCTAAAGCTGTGAAGAAGTAGCTGTGGCGCGTCTACAGTATCGTCAGCCTTGTGTACCCCATGTGCTGGTCGCATACCGCACCACCTGCTTTATGATAGCGCACATCGACATAGAAATAGTTGTCCACATCGTCGCGTTCGACTGGTCGATATAGTTCTTCCTTCGAAGGATCGTATGGAATCCAGGACCACGCCTCGCTGTCGAAAATGCGAAAGCGCTTGATGAAGTGCCCCATCTCTAGCTTGGTCTTCTTAGTGTCAGGATGGCCCTCGGCATCGTCAGTCTCTGAGTCAGAGTCTGCGGTCTTCGTATTACCGGTGTCCGCGCTCTTGGACTCCGGTTCCTTGCTGATTGTCGTGGATTCGTCTTGATCAAGGCATGTGGAGTTGACTATTGCCTGGGCCTCTGGCGCATCGTTCGTTGGCGTCTCGGTGTTGATAGAGGTCATGTCAGGCAGACACGGAAGGAAAGAGAAGTAACGCCATTGAATCGGCGCCAACTGGATTAAAAGGATGCTTAGACGCGTTATAAGCGCGCGCTAGTTTGATTAGATAGGATCGTGATAACCATCGAATGCGAGGCATGCACGAAGGCGCGGAAGTTACATTGAACTGGGCTGGTCCTGCCAGCTCCGATTATACAAGGGTATTTTAATACATAACAACTCTAGCTTTGGGATGACCTGTCGAGAGGAAGGTGAGTACAATAACGCCTGATTCGCATGTGCTCACACACCTGCACCATTCCATCCGTCAAGGATGACTACGGCGCCTCTTCTGGAATCTCCGAGGTATTATGTGTGTAGCAGGGGTGTCAGATGGCGATGTAGGAGTCAGCGGGACCGCAGTGGCACTGGTATCGGAGGCGAGCGACAGTGTGAAGATGTGAAGTAGTACGACGCAGATCATCCATACTCGGACGTGATTTGTGAAAGGCATCATCGTTGGTAAGTAATACTAGTCGAAGGAGTCTTGGGCTGAGAGAGGATGCGTTAGTCGTCGGTCCGCCACCAGCAAAGGGGACGTACTTTTGCGCGCGAGAAGGGTCCGTTTGGAGAGCCTTTCATGGATTCTGGAGGCTTTATATTATGTGACTGTATACGCACGCGATGACCGCATTCCGGGGTGCGTAAAAATAATCCATGAAAGGGCAGAGTGTTCAAAGCCCCAAAGGAACACGATGACCGCGCATGTCAAGGAACGTGGACACAATCCCACGGTTCTGTGACCCACAACTTGAATGATACAAAATCACTAATGATACACGTTTGATTTGTCTACTTTAGTTGCTGGTTTCCACCAACGCTCTGTACATAACCAGTCCATCCGTAGTACCGAACGTGGCGGGCGTTTCGGCGCCAATGAAAAAGACATCCCCTTCGTTGATCTCCAACGATTCTCCGGACCAAGACACACGACCTTCGCCCTCCGTGACGACGACAAGGCTCGGTCCACTGACGGCACGGTGTTCTTCCTCACCTTGGCTCAATTTCACCTGTACAACAGAAAATTCAGGAATGGGAGGATCATAGAGCATGCTCGCGGGAGAAGCAAACATGGTGGGCTGTACACGATGCCTGGATGCGTCCGCAGATACGTATGTCAAGCCGCCGATTAAGTTGGGAATATCACGAAGCTTTGGCGTAAGTCCTGCGCGAATAACGTTGTCTGAATTTGCCATGCATTCGATGATATCTACGGAATCGCGCGTTAGGTCGGGACCTCGTGATTATAAAAGCACCAACCCCCGGACACATATGCATGAGGTTCTCCGGCTCCCAGGAATATCGCCTCTCCAGGCTCCAATTTGACGTAGTTGAGAATAAAGGCACAGAACACTCCAATGTCACCAGGAAACTGAGAGTTGAGGCGGAGGACGAGGGACTCGAGCTCTCCTTCTCCTGCTCTCAAGTACCTGGCTACAAGAAGACCCAGTTGTGCCTTGACGGCATCCTTTTCAGCCGTCATTAGCGCAGCGAAAAGATCTTTGAGGGCCGCTTTTTCAGTTGGGCCGGTGGGTGTTGTCGATTCGGCGATGGCGAAGAAGGTATCAAGAATGGACTGAGGTATCAGAGCGGCAAGCTCGGGAGTTGTGGTAATGTTGTGGGCAATGTTGGGCAAGGGAAGAAAGCCACATAGCGCACGGAATGGAGTAAGAGCAAGGGCGAGTTCGGGCTTATGATTGTCATCTTTGAACCGTGTAAGGAGTGTAACTGATTGATACAATTGATTGCTTACCTTTGTAAATCTTGGGTAGCTCGGCGTGTAGCTTCTCCGCCGTCGCCTTGTCAGGATGGGTCTGGATACTCAGAGCCTTCTCGATGGAGAGGACTTTAAACAGAAAGGGTAGATTGCCGTCTGCAGCACCAGAAAAGCGTTTGATGATGTTTTCGCCGAGTAACGAGGGATGGTCCTTGAGATATGAAGCCAACGACGCGTCTGATGACAATTTGGAGGGCGACGTGGGATGAGTACCCATCCAGAGCTGTAATAAACCTTGCCATCTTGCAGGCAAAGAGTAGGAGGCCCGATGTACTCACTTCAGCGTACGGCTTGTCATTTTGGAGCTGAAAACCTGGATAGCTGGCAGCTGCGGCTAGATGGGCGACGGCTGAGGTGGATCCCAGCTTTCCCCAGTCATACTGCTGGGTGGTGGGGATAATCTTGAAAATTGGCGCGACCATCAGTCGTGATATATACAAAGGGAAGGAAGGACGCACTTGCCCGATTCGGCCCTTGTTCTCATACTCTCATGACGAAACACAGCAAAAACAATACCGCCTCCTCCATATTCTCGTATGCAGAGTACAAAAAGCTTGACTATGGGACGAAAAAGGTGACAAATTTGCTTCAACCTGAAGGGAACACAAGTAACAAATACGCAGCAACGACTAGGAAATGAATCCATGCGTCGCTTCGATTCATGCGCGCTCTGTCTCGCTAGTGCCAGAGAGCCTCTAGCATGCAACGAAGGTCATCTATTCTGCAAGGAATGCGCATATACGGATCTCTGTGAGTGTCTTTACCAGGGAGACACGCTCTTGGAATTAACCATTGTCAGTGACGCAGAAAAAGGACATCAAACAGCAGAAAGCCAAGCTCGAGAAGATGAAGCGTGAAGCAGAGGAAGAAAAGGAACGCGCCAAACAGGCTGCCCGTGAACGCGTCTTGCTCGAGTTTGAGCGGGGTCAGCTTGGGCTTGCCGCGACAGCGACTACTGGCACGACATCTGCGGGCGAGTCTAGTAAGGAAGGTAAACGCCATGCTAAGAGTCTCTCTTACATTCCTAACATTAGTAGGTAGAGGCCTAAAGCGAAAATTCTCCTTCGACTCCTCCAAAGTGGAAAGCCTTGCACAGGAAGCAGAAGAGGATGCGCTTCGCCAGATTGAACGCGAACAAGCAGAGGCTCTTCGCAATAAGCTGCCAGACTTTTGGCTTCCCTCGTTAACCCCCACGTACTCGTCCTCAGGTCCACCTAGGGCTATAACAGACGTCAAGCTTCAGACTACATGTCGAGGTGGAAGCCCTGCCCACCCCATAGCGTGCGTATTTCTTTTGCATCGCGTATCCTCTTTATTGATTGCCTCCAGAATGAAGAACCTGACGCCAGTCAAGTTCATCTACTACTCCAAGACTTCTTCCTCGGGTTCTGAAACTGCTGGAAAGGATGAGGAATCCAAACCTATGTGTCCGTCATGCAAGAAGATATTATCCAATAGCATGCTCATGTTCTGTCGGTAACCTCCCCTTCCCGAGAGTCCCTCGCTTACCCCTTTGCAGTAATGAAGCCTTGTGCTCATGTCGTCTGCAAGACATGCACCGAATCCTTGGTACGGCCTTCGAAACAGTGCATCGTGTGCGATTCCAAGTTATCTGAGAGCGATGTCATTGAGCTCAAACGAGAAGGTTGGTCAAAGCTTTGTTCTAGTGCTTATAGCTAAACGAAATGCGCAGGTACTGGCTTTGCTGGTGGTGGAATGGCAGAATCTTCACGGACAGGGATTGCTTTTCAAGGCTAATGTAATGTCAGGGTGGAGCTTTTATGCATTTACAACTATGCGTCACGAAGCTTGATGATCAAGAAGACACTCTCAACAACCTACCCGATAGCCATTTTGATGACAGAAATCAGTAGTATTTTATGACCTGTGAAGGATAGACGAGGTCTGATATCATTTCTTTGTGGAGATCACATTTCTATTCCTTCGTAGAATGCCTCCCAACTTATGAGGCACCAAGA
>JADNYV010000936.1:0-12354 GCA_015501055.1 Mucidula mucida
TATTGCGCCTGCTGAGCCGCAGCAAGATGGACCACCTTCGCTTGCGGTTCCGCCTCCACCGCTCAGTCGCGTCCATTCTTCCCCGTCCAATTTCGAACCGAATCAACCTCAATCAGCTGGTCCACATAGGACGACCTTTAGTGTCCCAAAAAGTCCCATACACCGGCCTAAATGGTCGCCTTCGCCTCGAGGTCTTCGTTCAGTTCAACTCACGCTCGGACACGTTCAATATCGACCCCATACTCGCCACCGCTCCCTTCCCCACTATCCTTCTCGTTTCCGAGAGATGGCCAACCCATAACTGCATCCGTCTCTGCCCCAGAGTCCTTGTTGTCCGAACCAATGCGACCCCAAGACTAATCCTCGAAGACACGCCCGACTGCATTCGCGCAATCTCTCCGTCTTCTTTCCCCGGCCCGGTTCTCTTCCTTCAACAGCGATAGCAGAAGATGGTTCCCAAGAGTTGGAGATTCCGTCTCACGTCGCGGCTCCTATCTCCAATATCCCCTCTGCCGATCCGAGTGTTAGCCGTCGGACGGACTTGCCGGACGCCTCTGGGCGCAGGCTTCACTTTTGGTGCCCGTCCGCCCAGCACCAATGGCAATGTCTCAAGCGACCTGCCAATGCCACCGCACATGAGCAAATCTTCATCTTCGTCGACGAGACGAGGTCACCACCACAAGCACTCTCTCTCACACAACTTTTCTCCTTCCTTGAGCCCGGCTCACAAACATCCTCTGAAGAGCTCCTCACACAGCCCACACCATCACCCATTTCACAGTGGACACCCATCTCGCCGTCCGCATCTCCGTCGACGGAGCGAGAAGAACCTGCCGAGGAGAACGTGCCCATGGGTGCCATTTCCCTAACATTCGCGCAATTTGTCCTTGGCGCGTGGCTCTGGGTATGTGGGCAACAAATAGGATCCTTGGGTTGCACAGGGATGGGTTATTGGATCGTTTTTGATTCATTTGGTTTGGGACTTGGAACCGTCCTCCCAGGATGGCTTGGTCCGGGTGATAGCAAGAAACAGCGGTCACGGAGGCCGTATGGAAATGCCCGAGTGGAATCGGTCTTGATGTTTGCTCAGGCGGTATACCTGATGTTCTCGTCCGTATATGTCTGCAAAGAGACTGTCGAGCACGTTCTTTTGAGTATGGGAGGAGGAGATGGCCATCATCACCATCACGGCGACGAAGAGACTGGTTATGGCATAGAATTTCCAGTCGTGTCGATATGCTTGCACTGTGCACAGTCGTCGCGTCTGCGTTCTACTTTAACAATCATTCAAAGCTGGTCAACGGTGAGTGTTTCATGCCTTCTCTTATTTATTGCTTATCGTTTTGTCCTGTAGTGACTGGGAACCGAATATCGTCACCAGGCGCGTTCATACGTTCTTTATCATCCACACATCATATACATGATCCACCCCCTACGACACCATTGGCGATTATACTGTCCAACCCATACATAGCAAGCCCTCTTCTATTCGGTGGGTGCTTACTCTTAGTAGCCTCACTAGTCCCCTCGTACGTGCCTTCATCGTTCAAGTCTTCTTGTCAACTAACCGTATCACAGCTCTCAACACACTGCCTGTGATCTCGTCATCGCCACGCTCATCACCGTCGTCACCTTCAACGTATCGTACAGCGCTTCGTTCATACTCGGGACAGTGCTCTTGCAAACGTCTCCTCCGCGCGGTGCCTCCTCCGGGCGCATGGAAGCGTTTCTGCGCGTCATGCGGGAGGTCGAGAGGCACCCTCAGGTGCTGCATCTGCCCGCGCCGCACATATGGCAGCTGACCCCGGCGGCTATGGGCAAGACGGGAGGGACGTTGATCGTCTCTTTGGAGTTGCATGTGAGGCAGGACATGCCGGACGACGATGTGTTTACGCTTACAAAGTGGGCGTACGACCGGTGTATTGGTGCGCTTGGGGGCGAGCGGGAGGTGACTGTTGGGGTTGTTAGAGGGTAGCTGCTTTATATTTGAGTGGTATTGTTATCATATACATATTAATCTTGCCATGCGGATTTCGACATGTGATCAGAAGCTACTTGGTCGAAGTATACGATCTGAGACCATGTCCCGCGCGTTCTTGGATCTCGGTGCACTGTAAAGCGACATATACTCTGCTTTCTTAACCAGTTTCTGAGTATCAGCCTGTGAGATTCTCCATTATCAGCAATCGCGTCGTAAGTATATATAGCGGGAACCAGGTCTTGTATTAGTGAAGCATTATACGTTTGAGCCTCAGTCATAGTTTATCGACATCGGCCACAACGGGGATCGTAGTAACTTTTTATACATTAAACGGCGGACGCTTCAGTCTTGGGCGGAGGGACGGGCGGTCCAGGTAGAACAGGTGCGTATTTGGACTTGGCGCGGAGCACAGCGCCATATCTACAGCCCCCTGTCAGACGAGCTTTGACAGTGCACCAATTTTATGAATACTTACCTCATGAACACAAAGGGAATAGGCACCATGATGAGTGCGATGAAACCGACGAAAGAAGAGGCCCATTGGGGATTCATGGCATCGTACATCTGGTTGGAGAATAGAGGGAAGACTGCACCGAATATGCTTCGGCATACAGTGTTTGCTGAGTATCAAGTTGTGAATACAGCTGGCAAGGAGTAGAGAGTGTGTTTGTGCGGGCTTACCGGCGAGTGCAGATGCGGCGACCATGAGATAGGTATCGATGATATAATTGAAGAAGCAGACCTAGTTGGTATTATTATGAGTTGTGTAGTAGGTTGAGGTAGGAAGAGCGCTCACATATATCGCGACGTTGGCAATTCCAATTAACCCACCAGCTAACAATGGCGCCCAATAATTGACACTGGGATAAGAGGTCCAACTACCAAAGTGTTGATTCGTCTGCGATAGAAGCAAAGTGAGAGCCCACTTACCCAAACCAGAAGAACGATATAGCGAACAACGGCGCGGCATAAAGCGAGAGGTACAACCGGGACTCGGCGGGTACAGGATGTGGCGCATATTTCTCCACGTCGCGCTGATACATGGGATCGAATACGAACACGTACTGTGTCAGTCGGTCATCTTAGCGGTGTTGAAGTGAAAGGCAAAATAAACTTGGATAACTCACAACCGCGACGGCCAACACCGCTCCGACCATGATAGGCAAGAAGGTGAGCCCAGTAACGCCGGCGTTGAATCCGTGCCCTCTGGCGAACACGATGGGGAAGGCTTCGAAGAGGAGGTATAAGCATCCGTAGATGAACTGCCAGTGTGATATGTCAGAATTATGTGTGCACACAAAGGGCGAGATCCTCCTCATACACTCATGTAAATGGTCGTAGCGATCATCATAGGTTCTTGTACAAGCATGAGGAACGGTCGCTTGAGGACGTTTTCAACCTGTTGCGCGGGCGTTTTCTTCGATCGCTCCATCGGCGCATAATAGCGGGCATCGCCAGTTTCCGCGCGGAGCTGTTTTGCTTTATGCACGAGCAAGATTGGCCTCAACAACAAAGAGAGGTCAGCCTATTTCAATAACCTGTAGGCAAGGTTCACACTTTCACCTGTACGTTTCCGGAATGAACAGCAAGATGGCTATCAGACATGCACCTGCCTACGTAGTAGTAGTAGTAATTCTAGTCATGTGAGACTGGTTGGATTACTCACAAACATCATCAAAACCCAAAACAGCCACCTCCACGACGCGCCACCGACAGATATGAATCCTGCCACGGTTGGCCCCAAGGCAGGACCAGCAAACGGCGCCGCGACGAAGATGGCCAAGGCTTTCCCGCGATCCCGCGTTCCCCAGATGTCAGAAATCACAGCACTGTCACGGTATCATTCAAAGTACATATTAAGATAGCCCTAGTAGAGTGCTCAATACACATACCCAGAGTTGGTGAGCGGACCGGCGGCAAAGACTCCACCGAAGAATCGAAGGACGAGTAACGAGCCCGTGTTGTCCGCGAGCGCCATTCCCATTTGAAAGAACTACATAAATGCCGTGACTAGATGTGGCGTACCGTCAGGACGGGACGCACCATGTACACCGTAAACGTTACCACGAAGATGGGTTTTCTGGGATTGGCATTTTGTCAAACGATCATGGAGACGAGCTTGGATCTGTGGAGTCGTCGGCATGGGAGAATGAACGAAACTGGTTACTGCTTACCTATCTACCTGCCAAATTCTTCGGATAACGGGCCCCATAATAATGGACTGTTTTTCTGGTTAGTGGTTTATCGAAAAGCGTTGGCTGGTCAGAGACAGACCCGACGACAAAGCCAGCGACGAATAGAGAGATGACAAGCACTCCGACTTCTTGTCCAAAGCCGTATTGCTGTCTTAGATCAGCAACGATACCTGCCGCTACAGAGGAACGCGTGTGTATCAGTAGAGACAAGTAGTCAATTCAAGAGAGGCGCACGTGCGGCGCTAGCAAAAGTCCTGGAAATTTGACGGTCAGTACTACTCTAACTCGTACCCGTTGTAGGTGTGCAACCTACACGTTCAAGACTAGGATACCACAAATGTTGGTGATGAACCATTTCCTTAGTCGAGACCAATTCTGATGAGTGAGATACGACGTACTCAGAGTCGCAATAGTGAAGTACAATCAACGACGTACTTGCGGATTAATTGAATCATCCTGCGTCAGCTGGACGAGAAACGGGTCGACTGCACTAGTAGAGTTCAATTTCTTCTCCGGCTCTGATTCTGGTACGAGGATCGTCGAGTGGTCTGAAATGGCAGAGTGCACACTAGCAGGGAAGGACATGATCCAAGCGTCATCCTCGAGAATTTCCGAGGAGAATACTTAACAGAAACTCGTTAAATGTCCGCATGTAATGCAGTTGACGCGGAGGAGGTCTGGGGAGCGCATGCCATTCTCAATAGAGAAGACGATCTGTCGATCCTCTGCGGATCGTTGGGACAATGGCGACCGTTGCAAATGAAGATGATTGATGATTCACCTCAAGGACGCAAGGGTCCTGCGCTTTGTTTTGCATAGCGCGTTGTACAACTTTGCCCCTTCATCTGATTGATATCGTCTTTTGCACGCGAAGTCGCTCTTTCACGAGTCGACGAAAGCTCGTTCTGTAAAAAAACAGCTACGTTCAAGTTAGCCGTTATCCGGTCCAGGAAGGTTCCGATAATGAAAGCATTCGCCAAGCCACAAAATTCAAAACCCGTTCTGTCGTACATGTACTGTGAAAGCAGCGGAATGGAGCACGGAACGAACGTTTGGCGTTAACTGAACGCGACGCCAGGACGCGTTTCCGAAAACGCACTGTCATTACTCGGGTCTCAGTGCTTGATACGTGGGTCCAACTCTCTGTTGATTCAATGGGATCGAAAGGCGTAGGAAACTGAATAGCGAGCTACTCAACTCCATTCGAGTGTAGTTCAAATTGATTGGGAATAATCCTTCGCTCGCTCTCGACTGACTTGAACATACACTGCCTTGAAAATCCCGCTGCTAGTATCAGACGCAAGCATTCAGGGCCTCGGGAAAATCAAGAATGGAAAAAGGCACCCGTCTATAATAGTCTACGCTATGTATGTTTAGAGGCCTGCGAAAGCTGAATGTTCAGGAGAATGACTTGTAGAGAGGAAGACGTACTTTGCGTGACCATCCGCAACCTGTTTCGCTTTCGTAGACCAAGGAACGCACTCCAGATCACATCCTCAGAAACGTGAGGTTGAACGGCGATGATTGTGACCAGGATGTCGAGCTTGGATAACACGGTATCTAGCTCGTGGCAGACATCATGGTCCAAGCCAATCATAGCGATCTCTAGGACAACCTCCTTCAACGATCTAGTGTCCGACGATTTGAAGACCTCAGCCCACCAGCTGATTATATCGGAATGATATGAAGGCAAATCGGACATGACGCGTGTGGTGAGGAAGACACGTTGGACTTTCGAGAGAGAAATCAAGTCGCTTTGCTCTTGTGGGTAAGAGGACAGTTAATGTCTGCTGCATGCTTCAAAATCCAAATGAAAACTCACGTCGAATGTAACCTGGGCCATACGAGACCCTTTTGAGACTGGGCAGGCCCAGAAAATCGTGAATCGGAGCATTATTCCACCACCAAGAGGTGAAAATGGATATATCCTCTAGTTCAGAGATGCCTATAGGCGTGCGGGCTTGCTGTAAGGCCAGAAGCGTATCCGTAAGAACGGATGGTCCGAGAGTCAAAGATAGAGAATTGAGGTGGCATTGAGGAGGTATGACCTCGTCTACGCGTTCCTCGGGCAACTGAGCATGACACTCAATGGCAATCATCGTGAGGTGCTTCAAATTTGTGCCGCCACACAATGACGTTAGTGCTTCCGCCATGTCGACGGGAAACAGCAACGAGTTGACCTCCAACCTCATCGCCCGTGATGTGATGCATGTTAGGGCACGCCGGATATCCATCGGAATGTATCCCCAGTGCGCTCTTCCGCTTCCGCGAAGAGTTACGTCTCTAATATGAACAAGGGAAGAGAACACTTCCCCTGCGGTCCGGAGATCCTGAATAGTAAGAGAGGCCAATCCTCGCAGGTCGACAACAAGATCCTTGACCAAGAGGGATAGATCTGGCGAGGACTGGAGCAATGTGTGAAAATGAACGACTGTGTGTGTGATGATAGTGCCAGATCTGTCGAAAACAGGTTGCAGCATCACGCGGGAAAATATGCGAGGACGGGCAAAAGCGCGCCAAGTTCGATCCACCGCAGCGCAACATCGCAGAGATGATATGTCTTGCGGGGTGTCCAGCCAGGAGAAGATCAAATCAACAATTTCGGGTGGAAAGTCGTTCTCCATTTCTATCGGCGTGTTAGTACCAGCGGAAAAGGAAAAGCTGTTGGCTTACTGTTGGTCAAGGTACAAAACTCGATGAGAGGAAGCTGCAAGGTAGGATCTGGGAAGCACACCAGTGTACGTAAAGGGTCCGCAGCCAGGCTGCATATCCCCACGAAGACTGAGCTCCCGGTAAAAGTCCCGTTAACAGTTAAGTATAAATTAGAAGATCGCATTCAACGAAGTCAATGAAAAGAGGCTGTGCCAAGAAGGGAGACTGGGGACAGGTAGTAACACGCGGTCCGCAAGTTAGGTCCACGCATGCAAAGGAGTGGCGTCAGTAAAAATGATAAAGATCTGGGCGTCTGTGGTCAACGGACGTCTCCAAACATTTGAATGCCCGAATGCGAGTAGCTCAAAGGAAAGGGATGAGGAAATCATGGACGGTGTAGTAGTAACATAGTGTGGAAGAGGAACGGCTTGGGAACGGCTGTCAAATTCGCGCCAAAGATGGACGATGGAGGAGTGATGTACTGACTCCAAGATCGTAGATTTTCGACTGATCAGGCAGAATCTCTAAAACGTTCTAGACGCATGCTAGCTATCTTGATGCGTTAATTCAATTCAGTGTGAAAAGGGTATCATAGATATCGACAGCACATGCGATGTTGCCAACTTTGTATTGTATAAACAATGATAGCTTTTACCATATAAGATCAGCCACGCGAAGAACATCAGCCATCTCTTGCACATCATGTACACGAACAACGGAGGCCCCCTGTTGCACTGCACACGCCACGGTTGCGGCAGTCGCTAACGTACGCTCTTTCGGCGACGTTGTCCTTCCGTCCTGGGCTAAAATGGTACCCAGAAACGACTTGCGCGACGAACCGATGAGACAAGGATATCCCGCCAAAGGGTTTGTTCTCCTCGCGGTATCTACGAGCACATGGTGAGCTTGAATGAACAGCATAACAAAGGTTACAGACCAGGCCCAATATGCACATCCGCGGTGACAGACGCAGCCTCTCGCAAAACCTCAAGGTTTCCTTCGACTGTCTTACTGAACCCTACACCAGGATCGATCATAATCATCCACCGCCGAACACCTCCTGGTCCCCGTACGATCTCTTCGACCTTTCGGCCCAACTCCACCCGTACTCCTTCGACAACGGAATGATCTGCGCCAGCATATAAGCACTCGCTATAGTCTTTGTTCGAGCCAGCATCTCCCCTTGAATGCATAAGCACAACAGGAACAGCAAACTCCCTCGCCGTAGCCTTCATCCCCACTATATATTTCCTAGCGGCCTCCAATTCTTTAGTTTCGGTAGATGGGTAAGGGTAACACGTAGGGCCAGTAAACGAATACACATCGTTGATGATATTTGCGCCTGCGAGAATGGCAGCCCGAGCGACGTCCGGTCGGAAGGTATCCACGCTTATCGGGACCGATGCAATGCTTACATCCCCACGAATCCCAGAAACGACCGGAACGACACGATCGATTTCATCTTGAACCGACACAAAAGCGGCGCCTGGACGCGTAGAGTATCCCCCAATGTCTAAGATGTCTGCACCATCTTGGACAGCGCTCTTGGCAAAGATCATTGCAGTTGGAAGGCTCTCATGATCAGAACCATCGGAGAATGAGTCGGGCGTCGTGTTCACGATTGCCATGAGACGTGTTTTTGCAACAAATCTGTTGCGGTGCCCATCGTTTGCTCGAGATGGGGTGTATCCAGTGGCAGAGTGTGGATGGAACAGGTTGAATTGAAGGGAAACTGGGGATTGATCTGACAATGGAAACTTGGGAACAGGCATGACCTTGCGAAGGGAGGGATCAGCCGCCACTTTGCTGAGTAGCATGCTAATGGCCTGTCTCTTAACGGGATGAATGAAGTCGGGAATCATGCTTTCAATAAATATTTAATAAGATACCATTATCAAATGGAACACTCACTCATTCAGTGGCCGAAGGACAAATTCCCGCTCGCACATTCGGGGATGGGGTACAACAAGATGTCCCTCAAGGTTTTCAAGACCCGCTCGTGCATCAAGTGCTCTTGTATCTATGACCGCGTTGTTGAAGAACACGATATCAAGATCCACTGCTCGAGGCCCGTTGCGTATCGATGGAACACGGCCAACGGTTGTTTCGATGCACTTCAACAGGCGGAGAAGTTGAAGAGGTGGAAGATCCGTTTCGATCTTTCATTTCATAAGGCCGCGCTTCCAAAGGAATGAATAAATACACACCATGCACGCGCCGTTGATGAAACTTGGTTGATCTTCGACGTACATGGGAGTACTTTCATACAGAAAACTGGTGTTGACAATGTCCACCTTGCCAGCAACATCTTTGAGTATTTCGTTTGGGACTTCAAGTAAACGAAGTGCGAATTCTATGTTATGAAAACTATCGCCGAGGTTGGATCCAAAGGCAATGGCAGCCGTAGACACGTCATCACGGCACCAGCCTGGATAAAAGAAGTCAAATGAGAATAGGACTTGATCATGAGGGGAAAGTACCTGCATTTTATCGTTGGTCGTGAAGTGCGTTGGATAGTCTGAGATTGTACGGGATATCTCGACTTCAGATGCAGAGGCGAAAACCAGAGCGAACGGCTTTGACACTTTGACC
Source organism: Mucidula mucida (assembly GCA_015501055.1). Classification (NCBI taxonomy): domain Eukaryota; kingdom Fungi; phylum Basidiomycota; class Agaricomycetes; order Agaricales; family Physalacriaceae; genus Mucidula; species Mucidula mucida. Next base: position 9,421 of record JADNYV010000936.1, read on the forward strand.
GAAACAGTCGGAAAAACCGCAGGAGATTGTCGATTTATTTCTTTCAGTGACTCCACGGCCGCGTACGATGCTAAGGCCTCCAACGTCAGATATTCAGTGTTGCCGACATTCTGTGCAGACGACATCAGCATTTGAACAAGAGAAAATAGAATGTCTAACCTCATACATCCTTCTAACCACAGCCCGTGTATCTAGAGACTCCCCAGCCTCGAATAGCCCGACATGATCCTCGATGGAGAGGTGTACCCGAGCTACTTGCTTCTCAAGTCGTTCGCTCGCATTAACACCAATGATAGCATGACAGTCAATATCTTCTAGGGTATGTCTGAAAGTGCCTAATTTCCATGTAGACTGATCCTGTCTTTGCGCACTGGACTCGAAGACCAATGCCGAGAGCAGTGGATAGGCGCTTTGATCTGGACGACGCTGATGAAGGCCTCATCAAAAAGGGAGGTAAAAGGAGCTTCGAGCAGGAGGCCATCATATATGTGCCGCGATATGTGTTCCAGAGATGCAAATGCAGGAGCTCCAGATATTGGACTAAGTAAAGTGCGCAACGAAGACGCGATCGCTGAATAGTTTATTGAGCTATTCAGATCATCGTGGTCCGCGGAGTACTTTATGTCGGTGGGAATCGATACAGTGAGGGATATCGGTTGAAGGACGGGCTTGCCGGCTTCTTTGGATGGCCAACGAGCACCAGAATAGAGGAGGACGTCGACAGCCAGATCCTTGACGCGAATCCAATCTTTTCTACATGAGAACTCTGAGTAAATTACGAGGAAAGTCATTCATCCACCAACCTGCTCATACTGATGTTTTTTTCCAGAATCGAGATGATGTAGGTTCGGAACAAGGCCGCTTACTGATTACATCAAGGACCGTAGCCAAACATCGCCACGACTTCGCGTCCACGTTGCCCCAACTTTACATCTCGACCACCACCGTTGCCGCCGCCGTTCTCGACGTCGCGTCAAATGTTTACCGAAGAACTCAAGGCCTTTCGCAGGCTTGGATTCCGCCACGTACGTCGTGTCAGGCAGCCGTGATCCTTGTACTAAACACGACCATAGGTGCTTCTACAATGCTTGAACTTCGCATCTGTAATAGCCTCTGGCCTTATGATTTGGAAGGGACTTGGACTATTAACAAATACAGAGTCGCCCATTGTTGTTGTCCTGAGGTGGGCTTTCCAAGTCGACGAGGGTTAGACTAATGACGAGAACAGTGGATCAATGGAACCGGCCTTTTACCGCGGAGACCTCTTGTTTTTGACGAATCCCGTCAATGAGAGGTACCATACTGGCGACATAACTGTATACAAGATTCCCGGGGCTGATATTCCTATCGTTCATCGAGTCCTCGAAACGCACGACTTTCCCCAAAAAGATTCCTTAAGGTGTGTTATGGCCTGATGTGCATGGAACGTCGTTGATTTGTTGCAAAGTGCCGTCGACCCGATATCACCCGTTAAGCAGTATTACTGACCAAGGGAGACAATAACTATATCGACGACATTGACCTATATCAAGGCTTAGACTGGCTCGAAAGGAAACACATCGTCGGAAAGGTCCGCGGCTTCCTTCCATACATTGGATATGTTACAATTGCTATGGTCCGTCGCGTCTCTTGATTATTGGCCATAGCTCATCTTGACGCTTTCCAGAACGACTTCCCTCAATTGAAGTATGCATTGTTAGGTGTCTTGGGTTATAGCGCTCATTCAGCGGGAATGATTGTTTGTTAGTCTCTTGTTGCTCCGCTGAAGGCCTGTGTTAATCAATTCATCTCACAGGCAGATATCATTGTTTTTCGTGTAACAACAAATCGCCTCTTTTTGGGTGCACTCTAAAGGCGCGGAGTTCTTTGAGCGACCATTCTCGCCACGCGCATCCAAGAGGTGCACACCTTTCATAACGCTAGCGCCGGTTCCGTCATTGCCAGATCCATCTCAAAGACTGGTCTGATGACAGATGGAATCCTAGCTCTCATGTAACGGTGGCGCCTTGACGGAATTCGATATCAACCGAACAACAGGGAATATAGTATAGTATTCATGCCGTTCATGGAGACAAAGGAGGGAATATCGATACAGGCCACTCAAGGCATTCATGTCAGAAATCGCACAAAGCTGTTTCTGATTATAAGTCATATCAACGGAATCCAAGGAATACGCACCATCAAGACAGCAGAAACAGAGGATACACTTAAGCATGCCATACAAGTACCGGCCTCCGCTACCGCTCTCTCTTGCTGTTGACTGTTCGTTCACAAATTCATTAACGACACACTTTCGGAGCACGGCGTAGCCAAAACCACGACTTACACCACGATGGTTTGCGGTTGACCTTGAGGTTGATACCCATATTGCGCCTGGCCATAAGGAGAAGGCTGGCCGTACTGTCCTTGTCCTTGGTCATAACTTGTGGTGGATAGTTCTTCTGCTCATAGCCGCCTGGCGGGCCGGGTGGCGGGGAAAAATACTGTCCATCGCCCTGTACGATTGAGGGGGCTGCTATCAAAGGACTGTACTTGAATACTTTCTTGAACAGCAAGTAAGGAATAACGAACTTGCGGGGGAGGGAAGTAACCGCCGTCGTGACCAGGGGCGGGCTGGATGTTAGTCGGTCAGGCGTCGGTACGCGTTATCAGGTCATTCATACCTTGAGGTGAAGGGTACTGCTCAGGGGGAGGTCCTACATGGATTTCGTCAATGATTACACGTCGAAGACCGGTTTCCTTTCACAAACCTTGAGGAGAAGGGTATTGACCGGGAGGAGGTCCTAGCGAGAGGATGTCGGTACCCGAATCCAGCTGCATATTTATACGTTACCTTGAGGAGGGGCATAAGACATGGTGGATGGAAAGTAAGGACTAGGACCGGCTTTTGACTTGGCAAAGGAATTGGCAAACCTCCATGATGCGATAGGATTT
>JADNYV010000937.1:0-12354 GCA_015501055.1 Mucidula mucida
ACCGTGAATCTACGTGGCAGGGAACGGATCGTCACCAAGAACCTGCCGCATCCCAAAATCCGCATGGTGAGATCGGTTTCCGCTAAAGTTGTCAAAACTAGAAAGAGCGTCAATCAATTTCATTCTCACAGGATACTAGAACCGGCAGCTTACAACAATCGATAAGGCCCGGCGTCTGCGCCGTCATCCTCGCCGCATCATGTCCAACGCCAGCGTAGTAACAACCGTGTCTCCAGAGTTTGGCGGAAACTTGTCTCATGAAGTTGTAAAAGCGCTCTCCACGGTCGTCTGGTATGATAAGTATTCAGCACAGTCATCATATGTGGAGAAGCAATCATAGTACCCTTCCGTGTATGGCCCACATTTTCCTTCGGAATAGTCGCCATGGTCGTTCAGCCCTCGCCATAGGCAACGTTACGAGCGTATCGAGCTTTCACGCGCTGCGCCTGAAATGCGCACGAGGCTGCCTGTAATCGACAGTGTAGTTGCCAACACCTGTGCTCCATTCGTCGCCAGTCGTGCAGCCGCGGCCTTGCTGTGGACGCCGGTCATTGTTGAACTGTGATACTTAGCTCGAAGGCAAAGGCATTGGTAAGATATCATCATCATCCAAACGACGAACTGGGATTGCCACTCCAATACACAACCGGTGCTAAGAAGTTTAGATGATAACGTTTTGTAACAGGGACTCGCGTACTCCTCAGTGGGAGTACTTTTCAACTGGCGTAGGTAGCACATCTGAGCACCATGCTATGCCTGCGAGACGATTTGTTCATGTTCGGATACTCTAGGATATCGTCAAAGTACTGCAAGATTGATGGCGTCGAAGGAGATTTTCTGTGTTGCGGGTAAATGTTCGTGTTCTTCGTACAACCAGTACCTGCGAAATATAAATGTGAGGCTCTAACGGAGACGAACAAGAAGCGTACCTTGCCATGCAAGTACGGACGTGTTCTACGGGTCTATGAGATGCCGATTCTATTTTTCAGTTGAGAGGGTATCATACCGACACCCCATTGCGAGTAGGATAACCGCGACCAGCATCGGCCTGATTGGTGAAACATGGCGCCATTAGGGCAACATTATTTTCGTTGACAGCAGGGTCGACGGCGGTGGCGGCCTTCAAGGCTATGAAAGCGCATAAGTATCGTAGACAGATGTTTACATGCAGCAGACATACCATCGTAAAGGTTGGTGAAGTAGTTATTTGAATCGCGGTTAGCTCCATGCAGGATGATCACTGCTCGTTGAACCTGGGGACAATCAGCTCTTGAGCCAGGAGACTGACTGCCCATTCACCCTTGTTTTATTTTGACGAGCGCCACCAGGAAACGAGAAATGGTTGATGAGCGTAGTCCGTCGCCCAGAGCTGTCGAATACGTTGAAGAACGCCTTCTCAGCCCCAACTGCCGAAGGAAGGCTGTTTGGAATGGTCTCTCCTGCATATTGTTGTCCGAGGACTGTCGCCACGAAAAGTACGGTCACGAAGACAAAGGACAGAGGATTCATCTTCCTGTCCCAGAAATCCTCTTGGCAGAGAAAATATTAAGGCAAACGTCGGACTTGCAAAAAAAAGCTTTGTTGAACGTGAGGGTCCAATCACCGATGTGTAGCATGGCTCGACAGTTGATGTACAGAACGTTCCGGTGTTAAAGCCGATGTCGAGTAATGCGCTTGATTGAATGAGGGCATAAGGAGGGTTATCAAGACGATATACAGAATAGGTGCTTACTGCATGGAGACCCGGGAGAAAGGTGGTTATGTTGTCGTAGAGCTGAGAGGAGGCAAGTCAGGATAACAACTCCCACAGGTGGCTAGTCACCTCAGCGCCAATGTGTACAGACGAGAGATTGGTTGATCAGATATGACAGGACTTCCAGGAGATCGGTCGGATGCACAAGCGGGATGATTCGTGGCATGATGCATCATGTCGCGCAAGTCGACGGTTTGACAAACCCCGGACAGAACATTGAGTGATTATCTGGTCCTGGGGTCGCGTGGGTAGCAGAGAAGCACTCGAATAAGTAGCATGTAGACCAACACAGGGCATTCTAACGTGAGTCCATTGCGTATTTGTCAGGAGACAGGCCGAATTCGTTCTCTAATGTTGTACGAGAAGACGAAACACTGATCAAACGGTCCTTACTTTCGTAAACGATACGCATGTCCGCGTCAATGCGAGGGGTGAAAGAAGGCAAGCAAGGCAATTCAGACTGAGCGTCAGGAGCGACATCAATCCAGTTCAAAAAGCATGTCGTGAGGATAACGTGAGATAAATTATTCGTAGACGAGTCGAGGGCTATGATTAAAGAATTCAGTCCTGAATTGTTGGTGGTTGAGCAGCAAAGCGATCGGCGGAGTTTCAAACAGCCTTGATCGTTGACAGCCACTTTCGTTCGACCTATGTATGGCCAGCTTATTAGCCCATGAATGAGGCCGTCTGTATGGAATATTCTGTTGGTTTCGAAAACAGAAGCGTGTGGCATCAATGATACTTATTCAGGTCACGTAGGCACGATTAACGTTCCTGTTGCTGATCCCATCCCGCCACGGGGCATCTTACAAGGAATCAAAATAATGGACCTGTGGATGAACTAGGCCATATTCATGCCCCGACTCGACTCGCTCATGTGTAATTTTATCCTGAGATATGCCATGCTTGCGGATTACTGGGAGAGTCTGGGACGATTGCGTTACACTATCCAGATTCTAAATGAATACTCTCAATCCTTCACATTCTAGGGTCAGCCTTTGAGACTCAACGTCGGTGTTGCACGCCCGGCTGCACTCCTGTAAAACTGTCTAGAACGTTTCTACAACAGAATTCAACTTAATATTGAACTGGAAACGCTCCGAGTGCTTTTTATAGAAACTGGAAGCTCAAAATCGTCGGACATGACACAACACAGCTCTTTTGGGAGGATGATAGTTCTCGATGTGTAAGGCGGTCTTTTATCTTGTCTTCCCAAGCACTGTGCTGAGCAGTAACTATCATAGATTCCTGCTGACGCTGCGTTGAAGTCTAGTTCGCGTTTTCATGCACAATTCCCAATCTTACCGACAAATGCCGCTTCCGTTACACGTTTGGGTCACTATCGCTGTCCGGCGAAGGTGGAATACGATTAGAGGCGGCGGAAATGCGGCAGTGGGTAACCTTCCATTACCAACAAAATGCGCGAAGGCTATGAGCCAAGGGCATCCAAGAGTAATGGTGATGTACTCAATCTCGCCGTCAGAGGAGACTAAGGCGATGAATCGCTCCAAAGGCTTGCTCCAGAAGGCGGAGAAGAATTGAGTTGTTCGACTTTTGGATTGCTAAGAACGCCACTCCGGCATTTGACCGAGCATACTAGCACTACTTAAGCGTGAAAAGATGTTCCCTTGGATACTCATCCTCTTCTCTTAACAGACATGTATTCTGCAATACTCAGCGGCGCTTTTCTGTCCTTGACGGTGACAGTGACTTTGGGCGGTGGCAAATCCGCTTCCGCACAGTCATAAAGCTCTGTGGAAAGTCAAGCATGCGTTTGAACAATCTGGCGTATGTTGCGATTTCCTTCTCGTCATATCATCTTCCTCACTTACAAGCTGCGTAGATCCCGGAATCGCTGAACATCAACTTCGATCCCTCTTATCTCCTAGAGGTATCCTTCCCTCAGGCAAGCGGCCCATCTGTTGGGTTCCATGTAGGCGAACAAGTTCCTATCAACTGTGAGCTCCTCCACGTTATTTCGTGTAGTACTAGTCATCGAATGTATTCTTCAGCGACTGGCACTACTCCCACCTTCTCGCTTAGTGGCAATCACTTGGGCGAGGGCCCTTTCGTTGTTACGAGCGTCGATCCTGACGCACCGACGCCGCAGGACCCGTTTCTGGCATCTGTGCGTCACTTCCTTGGCGGCAACTTCACGCCTGAGGAAAAGGATTGCGACGACGTTCGTTTGGTGAACTCGACTTCTGCTGTCTCCGAATGGCTCCAGCCCGCCCCTCCGGCTGGTTCAGACCCCCATCGGTGTGTATAACTGTGGGATCTATCTATATTCTTCCGGCTTATCAATTATATGGGCGTAGATACGTCTTTTTGGTATTCAACCAAACGGGCGGCTTCGATGGTCAGACCCTAGTCAACGCGTCGACTTCGATTTTGAATTTTAACCTTTCTTCGTTCGCCGAGGCGGTTGGGCTAGGCGATCCTATTGCAGGGACATACATGCTTGTTGGACCGAATGTGTAATTTCAGGGTGTAATAGACGACTCACGCCTTCGAAATGGATATGTCCTTAACAGTCGTCAATAGATACATGGAGTTCACTGTCCGACGGTGAATCCATAATTGCTCCATGCGACTTGCGGGGACTCCGAAATGTACATCTGGAAGGCGCTCTGAAAGGCGCAGTGCTGGGCTTTCGCAAGGCAAACGCCGTGTTCCATAAGTAAGAATGCATGCTACCGCATCAACTTGTCAGCGCAGCTGTTCTAGATCGCTCATTGGAACGGATTGGGTTGTTATGCATCCACCGTGTCCCCACTACAGGTTGACCTATGTCTCGGTTCCCAATCATAGATGCTCTATGTTACTATATGAACCAATTGCACCCATATTCTTCGAAGATGTTCAGGGCAACCGCATCCCGTCTTGGTTTCCTTAAAGCTAGGCAGTCTTGCCATGGTTGGGGATGTTTCTTTTTGAAACGCTTGACATGAAGGAGTCAGACATGCGAAGGTAGCTCATCGGAAGAGCAAGAAACATGACGTCACAGCATCTCACTTGTAGTCTACCACCATGTCTCTCCGACCTCTCTTCATCGTCGCAGGTGTCGGCAACGCGACTGGAACTGGCGCCGCCGCTGCGTACGCCGCTGAACATCGCTCCCTCCCTTCCGCTAACTCTTCACAGGCGCCTCTTCGCCAAGTCCGGATACTCGATCGCGTTGGTATCGCGTTCCCGAGGTGGAACCGGACACTCCCACCACCACCGACACTCTCGCGAGCGAAATAACTCTCTCTGGCGGCCAAGTACACATGCGAAAAGCACTACTGTCTCTAAGCATCGTTGACTTTCCATGATATAGGCCGCGGGCTTCACTATCCCATCTTACACACCCGCCTCGCTCGCGTCGGCATTCGACACCATCGCGTCTGTATACCCCCCAACCCAATACGCGCTGCGCGCCGCACTGTGGAACGCCGGCCACCCGTATGGAAGGCCTTCCTCGATACCACCGAAGCCGATTTGGAAGAAAGCATGAACACTAATGTGCACGCAGCCTTTGCATTCGCACGTCATGCGATACTCGGAATGCGCGGCAACGCGTCGGACGCTGAGACCGGTAAGGGAACCCTCATTTTCACCGGCGCCACGGCCAGTCTTCGCCGGCAACACGCACACCAGCGCGTTTAGCGCCGCGAAGAGTGGCGTGCGTGCGCTCAGCCAGAGCCTGGCCAAGGAATTTGGACCGAAAGAGGACATTCATGTAAGGCCGCTGCTCGATGGGTAAAGATAGGTGGCTGTCAACGCTCGTTGACAGGTTGCTCATGCAATCATTGACGGGCGTGCGTCTCTTTGGCTATTATTATTCTTGTGCGGCACCAGTGCTCATCTTCTCGTCTCCCAGGGATTATGACGGGAAGCGCACTCGAACAGAGCGGAGGGAAAATGAACGGGCTTCGTCCCGAGAGTATCGCACAAGTAAGGCCCTCCCCCGCGTCTCACGGTTTCTATTTATACAGCGCTGACGGGAACGTAACTTAGGCGTATCTGAATCTGGCGCAACAAGAAAAGAGTGCGTGGACATGGGAGCTAGACCGTGAGTGTTCGCCCGTAATGACTTCATGGCATGGTAATAACTCTTTCGGACTTGGCAGTGAGAGCCGCATCGGAGCAGTGGTAATCCGGCGTATCTTTCCCGTACGGGTTGCCGTAAATGTCAAAGAGCTTTCAATGGAGTGGCTCAGTGCAATGTCAATCGACGTTTTGATCGTTTCCTGTTCATCGGAAACGGACCCAATTAGGATTTGGGAAGGGGGGGCGTTGTATAAATACCAGTCCAGTGAGTGAGTGAGCAGCTTTCCCTCTCCCCGCTGAAACCCTTGGTCGGTGCCCAATCAACCGGTATCATTCGCTTTCGCTTGCCAAGGGCTGCCTTACACTAATTCTAGCCTACAGGCTACTACGCTCAGCATCAATTACTCGGCTCGGAGCACTCCTTCTAGAACTCGGCCATGCTTTGAGAGATAACGACAGCCTTGCCGAGAACGGGGCCAACAGCGTATCCGCCGACTGACAACAATTGTTCTCGCGACACTTGGACGACGCTCTCTTCTTCAACAAGTGCTTCGATATCAACGATCGGGCACGGTCGTTTTATGGACCTACAAAAGCCCACATTCTTATTGAAACCTCCCAAGTTACGCGACCCATCCACTCTTGATAGGCAACAACAGATAAGGACAGAAACAATGATGAAGAGGTATGTGATGAGTGCGAATAAATCATGAAAATAAGTCAAAACCAAGCCTTAGATACGATGAACAGAACGTTTAAAAGTACATATAAGTAGACGGTGGAGGGTTAGATACAGAACAATGTACGTGGGAGAGAGGCGCGGTGATCTGACGGGACGCTGAGCCAGGGTAAGTGAATATGGGGATAGAATGTGGCGCACAATCGACAGGGTCCCCAATAAGGTTGATATCGGATCATCTATAGCATGATTTGCCGAATCTAATTAAGACGTAGAAGTTAGCGGCGCGTAGATTTCCATGCTGAAATAAACATACGTTGCTCGTTACAATGGAGCTGAGATTTGCGAATCAGCGGAGGACGAAGTGAGGTCCGCGGTTGATGTGATTGCAGTTCGCAGATGATGATAAGAGCATTGCATGGACAATAAATTCCAACCAAGGAGTATATATGGAAAGATAGAAAAAAAAGGGAATTCGTTAGATCAATGCCGCCGTTAAAAGATCCGACCGTAGAATCATGCTAAAATGAGGGAAGAACAAGAACAAGAAAAGGCGCACCAGCGCAGGAGGAGGAAAAGGGTTTAATGAGCACACGTTTGACTCGGAAGGGGAATGGTGGGAATGCAGGGAAGCGGACGGGAGATGTACATGGTACACGCGGGGGGTGGGAGCCGGAGAACAAAAAAAAGTCGCAAAATGGAAAAAGATCACTCACTCTAGAAAAGGAACCGTAAGCATGAGGACGCGCTGGGTGGGGCAAAACGTACCTTCAACAGCAGCCATTACAACCCTTAACATCGCGGTATCGGTGGCGGTGGTTATACTGGCTCACGTTAACCAAAAATGCCTAAACGCCGGTCAACACGTACTGTATATAGATCTCACGCTCTTTTAGCCGCCCCGCCCGGGTGGCAAGTTTGGCAAAGCGTCGTTTAAAGTAATCGCGTCCTGCACGTACGTCGCCGGCCTCACCGTCAAAGTCCTAGCGATGGGATCAGTCAACTCGTTTGTTCATCAACGACGAGGAACATACTGGGAAGAAGTTCTTGATATCAGAATTGGGGATCTTCCGTTCAAAAAGATCATTCTTGTTCAGAAACAATATCTGCCGTCAACGTTCGTGAGCTCCTGAAGATGGACAAAACCTAGACACGAACGATCGACGTCTGTTTAAACCACTGGGAGTGACATATAGAGTCCCATATTGTCATCGCATCTTGCATTTGATTCTAAGCACCATAATGAATTCATTGGCACAGTTCCTGAGAGAATACATACCGCATCCTTGTCTTCCACGAGACACTGATCGTACCCTGACAAACTGACGAGGAACAAAATACTGGTCACGTCCTGGAAGCAATGTATCCACTTGCGGCGCTCAGATTTCTGTCCGCCGACATCGACCATGAGCATTTCGTGATCGCGCAGCGTGAATGTAGTTTCGGTGATACCAATTGTGCGCGCGCGACACTGGATGATGTCCTGCTCTATCGGCTGGTACTGCGGATCGAACAGGCGGTCGAGTGCCGAGTAAAAGTAGAGCAGACTAGGCGAAGATCAGACGAGGTTAACTGAGAGAAAGAGATGGCGGCGCACTTTTCTGGCAGGGCAGCTTCGTTTCCGCGAGCGTAAGCCTTCTGAACGTTCGGGTCCTCCCAGAGAGATTTGAGTGGCTGATGAAACTCTTTTGGGAACGGCTCGCCGTCGCGCAGATCCTCAGCGCCCTCAACCATCGCGACATAGGCAACATTCTCCTCCAACACCTGTAGGTCCATGTCCTCCATTGCGTCAAGCAGATACTTGAGTCCGCGTGTCACATTCTCAAACGTCAGCTGCCTGTACGACTCGATTTCTTGCGGCGAAAAGGGAACTCGGTGGATGAGGCGCATTTGCTGAGTTAGGAGATAAGTGTCGATTGCGCCATGAATCAAGATGCCGGTCTACCTTGAGCACCGTCGACTTTCCAGAGTCACCAGAACCAAGTAACAGCACCTAGGTAGAGCCTGAGCCAATTGCACGACAAGACTTGAGAGGCGCACGGACCTTGACTTGGTTCGCCAATCTCGCCTTGGCCTACATGGCTGTCAGCACCGTCAACAACGACGACAAGGACACTGCTCACCTCCTTGAGCTCCTTCTCTGCCTGTTTGTGGAGATGCTTGTCATGCTCGGTGACCTCGACCCCGCCCCCAGAAGATATGCATGCGCCCATTCGAGTGTGATTTGCACGAGCTCAGCGCGCCCAGCTCGGCTCCGGATGGCGCAAATAATAAAGAGATTCAAAAGAACGAACGGAAGGGTAGGACAGAGGCAACAAAATTACAGGAAATAGCAGAGTGCCGGATGTGTTTGGGTTTTCAGCAAGAGAGAGGAGGTGTCTCACGTTTCGGCAAAATTCACTGATCCCGACGTCACAGCTCGCGCATTTACACGCCGAAATAGGATATATTTGGTAAACTAACGCGTAAGTTTTCTGCGCGCCCTTCTCTGTCTCAGATATACGCTGCATATCTGCTCAAATCTCTGAAAAGCTCTCCAGTGCAGCGAGGTCAACAGGGTTCACGTCAAATTTCCCCGCTCGCTGGGCTTGAAAAATTTAAGCGGGTTCAGGTTCGTCACGGAGATATCAACCCAAGAGTGTGGCGTACGAGAGCATTCATAACGCCAGAACGCCACAAGTGACGTGATGGCACTGCTGACGCCACATTTGATATAGAGGCCCTTTTCTATGCCCAAGTCTTTGAGTGCGCGATCTAAAGTCAGAAGTTAGGAGATGCAGTTAGGTTTGCGTCCAGATGAGAAGATATCGATCGCGTCGCCATAGGAACGCGACTTGGGCGAACCTCCGCCAACCGCCGCGCAGAGGGACGCGTCTTTTTGGCGCGCACGGATCACAGAGGAAAGAACCACCTTCACTTTACGTGTTGATCAAACGAGGTATATTGTCAACATCATTGCAAAATTCGTATGCGTATTCCTGCTCATTCGAGCGTCATCTATAGTACTTTATAATCGAAAAAGACAGTTAACCAAGTCCACACCAGAAGCAAAATTTAATCCATCAGTTTGCGCGCCTTCAGCTTGGGCACAATATCGTCATCCTCACCATCGCTCCAAGCCGTTGTGCTACCAGAAAAGTTGCTGCTGCCAAGTTCCTGATAGCGCGCAATCTTGAGTCGCTGGGAAGGAGGAACGCGCTTGGTAATGTCGAGGATGTGCGGGTGGCCACCATGGAGGACACCGACGCGCTTCATGGCGAGGAGCTACAAAAAATCAGAAGAGAACATGCATGCAAGTTGGGCGAACATACGTTGTGGGCAGCATTGGAGTGATCATAAACGCCGCCAAAGAAGGCCGTTGTAGCGTCTTTGCCAATGAACCGGGTGATAAGATGCGCACCGCCGGGGTGCTCTTCGATGAAGGTTGAGACATCATGGATGAAACCAGAAATGAGAATGAGAGGGCGCTTGACCGATTGAGTTTGGACTGACAGGTGAATCAGCACGAAGTATAAGAGGCAGGATGAAAACGACTTACAGCTCTCATACGAGATGACAGGCAGGTCATCCGAGCTGGTGGGCCAAGCAAGTTTCTCTTGGGTGACACGCAACCGCTTCAATTCCATAGTAAGCTGACCCTTGCGGACTTCATTATCCGGGAAGACTTTCAAGTGGCTCGCCAAGCCAATCTTCTGCATGAGCCAGATGAACCACTTTGTGGGGTCGTACTGGTACCACTTGATCGCATTTCGGTAATCCATCGGGAACTGCAGGAACATTTAGCTGCTGCTGATAGCCGCGGCAAACGGGACTGACCTGATGATGGAAATTGTGGTAGCCTTCGCCGACAGTGACGAATGCGGTGATCATATGGTCCTTGGGCGTGTGCTTGTCATCGAAGGGTGTCTCTCCAAGCCAGTGAGCGAGTGAGTTTACACAGAAAGTGGACTGCGGCAGAAGGTTAAATGACGACATAATGAGCGAGACCAAAAAACGCACGTGGTGGACGAAGCAGAGACGGAGAACACCAGCATAGACGTATCCGCCGCGGGCGTCACCCCAACCGTAGTGGGCAACGAGGGTGGGAACGGTAAAGGCCATGAGGGCGATGAGGATGAGGTAATACTGGTGCTGCCACTTGACGATATAGCTCTTGTTCAAGTCACTGACGTCTGCGACACCTGGCTTGCGACGGGGCTTGACGAGCATCCAGCCAATGTGTGAATAGAAAAAGCCGCGGTGAGCGTTGTAAGGGTCGAGGTCGGTGTCGGTGTAACGATGATGGGCACGGTGACCACGGGACCACCACTTGATAGAACCTTCGACGGCACCAGCACCAGCCAAGGCGAGAATGTACTGCAAAGGCTTGGAGGCGTTGTACGCTCTGTGGGCCCAAAGTCTGTGGTATCCCGCAGTAATGCCAAGACCGGTGATGTAGTAGTAGACGACGCTCCAGACAGCGGTTTGCCAGCGTAAGGGAGTGTAATACGCGCCAACGGCACCCATGATTGGGGTCATGACCAGAACCATCGTCGAAACCCAGTTGATGTTGCTGAGCAAGTTGCCGAGCGTGATGGGCGGCAGAGGCTTCGTGTTTTTGAGAGTCTGGGAGACATAGTTGTCGGGGATGTCGAGGTCGACGGGAACGGCGCTCATGGTCGTCGTCGTTCAAGAGCCAGATTCTTTGGGGACCGCGCGCTGGGGTTAGCGTCTTGGTGCCAAGCAGGACCAAGCACTGCGCACCGCCACGTCAACGTGACCAAGTCTCTCTCTCGTCGCTTCGCAAAAGTTTTTTGGTTTTCCAAAATGTCGCGCTGCTGCCGCCGTCTGAATCAGTTGGCTTCTCAAGGTGAGTTGGACGTTCTGTTCTGTTCTCGTTGGTTGATAAATGTTAGGACGGCGGACATATTCCCAAGCAGCTGTACAGCTCAAAAGGCCCTCCTCATCGGCCACGCCCGTGTATCGTCGACCACAGCCGAGCACTCATACACGCGACGCCGAGCTCCCTCGTTCTTCGGCTTCGGCTTCATACAGTTTCCAACAGCGGAGAGCAGCTCGCATAGAGGAGGAGCAAGACGTCGCAGAACAGACGCCCCAGTCTATCCATCTCCGGCAGCTATTCGGCCTTCGCTTCTCTGCTGAATTGTCGCGACGCATACTCACCCATGCGAGCCATCCAGCAGCTGCTCAAGGGCACAATTCGGCGCTTTCCTTCATTGGGCGTCGTACGCTCGAATCCTATTTCCTCCTCATGATTTCCTCCAGTCCTGCTTTGACTCCCTCGGACGACCTAGAGGCTCTGTCCTCCCACGCGCTCAACACCTATCTTCTTGGTCAGCACGTCGGACGCAGCTGGGAACTCGGACGCGTCCTTCGTTGGGTGCCAGCCGTTATTTCTCCAACGGAAATAGACACTTCACGAGAGGGACGGAGTATCGGACTCTACAAAGTTCAAGGAGACACGGTTGCAGCCGTATTAGGCGGCGTGTTCCGGGAGTTTGGTGCTTCGACGGCGCAGCGCCTATTCCATACGCGCATCATGCCACACGTCCTAAGCGGTCTTCCAGAACGTTTTCATGGAGACGTTACCGCCGCTTGCAATCGTATGGGAGGTCTGCAGGGACCATTGGCCAGAACGAAAAAGCCTCTACCAGTACCTGACACTGGGCTCATAGTTACATTACCGTGAGTTTGCATTGCATTGCACATGCTTCAATACTCACCAGTCCGTAGGCGGTAGCACTAATTTATCTATTCATTGATCTACTCGTCATGTCACTCGTCGTTGCTACTACATATATGAAGAAGGGAATGGCAAGAATTCTGTTTGCTCTGCAGCACGACGACAAACGGCGAAATCATCATTGAACATTTCGTCTGTTCCATCAGA
>JADNYV010000938.1:0-12289 GCA_015501055.1 Mucidula mucida
AGAGTGGTCAATGGCAAGAAGAAGCGTTGGTTCCGTGATCGTTCGATGTTATTCTGAACTTTGTTTGCTGTACTTGTGTAAAGTTGATTGTTTGCCGCATAGACGGTATAGACTGTATGTAAAGATGTACAATTTCTTTGCAGTGCGCGTCCCTATTCTAGTGATTGGCTGTTCCCCAAAAGCAGAATAGCGGGTAAAGCCCGCGGAAGACCGGTGATCGTGACAGTTTGTTTCCACACTATTCTCTCTTGAGTACATCGAACCTGTAAGATGGGACAGCATAAATTCGTAAGTACGTCGCGTGATTTCTCAATCATCGTACTGAGACACAGACTCTCACATCTTATCTCACACGTATGATAGTTCCAAGGTCTGCAAAGCAAGCGCAGCGTTGCTCTTACATCACATAGGCTGATAACTCTCAAATCAGTATACTGAATTATGTCCCGACATGGAGTCGACTTGGAATGGGAGCATTTTAAGGTGATTCATTCTTCTCTGGTACCGCATAGCGATTATTCATGTGTCTCACAGGCCAACGCGCGCCGCGGCTCTATTATAGCCATGCAACAATGCGCCGGGCGCTTGACATACTATGTGCAACACACGCCATCCGAGTCTCAATCTAAGTTCCGCGAACTGCATCCCTCTTGCGCCACCATCTGCGGACAGCCACTGCCCCAAGTTAGCTGACCCGGCATCATGGTACCAGTCCCGCAATTGACGGGGTTTGATTGCTCTCTCACGCTTTTGGTCCTGGCAATGAACCAAAAGAGCCCTCCCGTCCAGTACAGCGTCACAGATAAAGCCGCGTTGATTCGTCTGCTTGCGGACGTATGGCCAGGCTTGACACGCTGGTTTGTCCTTATTCTGGAGGCCTCTACGTCGGGCGTGGATCTGCGCAGTAAGGTCTATCCCAGCGCTTCTCCTGGGCAATTCTCCATGTTGGATCTAACGGCACAGTTTCTCAATTCGATGAAAACTTTGAACAGCCCAGATGGCGAAAGACTGCTGCATTCCTCTCGCCCGCTCTTGGCTTCGAGTATCAAAACTTTTCTGGTGGCCACGGCTGACCCTCATCCTGATCACCGCGTAACTGCAGATATATTTGGGCTTTTGACCATATTTCTTACCCGGCCAGGGCTGGGCTTGGTCACTTGCTCGCAGGACTATGAAGAAATCATACAAGAACATTCCTCATCCATCGCGCGCGGCTTCGTATCCTCGACAGCCACCGCTGTCGCAAACTGGGATCCACAAACTGCAGGACTGAGATCGGGTAGGGTGTTGGATTCCATTTACATCCTCTTCCATGCCCTTTTGCACCTCGGGGATTCGGAGATGGGCACTCTACGAAACGTGGCCTCCTTGGTATACCACAGGCGCGTCGTTTATTGGGTCACGAAGCTTCTCTATCGCATTGCGTTGCTCGGGAATCTCGGAGAGTGTCATCCTACTGCCATCGCGGCTTCCTACATGGACTGGAAGATCCTCCATACTGCTAGGACGTCTCTCGGACTGCAAACAACCATCGAGGCTCTCCAGGCGAACGCGCCGGAAGTCATGTTACATTCGGAATGGATTCTGAAGCGGGATGAGTTGACGCCACTCCCTGAGCGGCTACCTCCGTCGCGCTTGGTCACAGTCGGCTACTTGGTCGGCCAGATGCTGCAGTATATGCAAAAATGCCTGGTGCATCCTCAATTCATCTCAGCGTGCTCCAGCACCAGGCACACATTGAAGCAACACCGCGCGGGATCTCTCGTACTTCCGGCACACCTCCCACGCGAGCGGTTTGAACAATTTATGAATCTTCTGGACGAAAGGATTCGCGAACAGCATGACTTTCGCCGATGCACGTACACCTGCAATAACAGCCGCGTATGTATATACTTCTCCTCGATGTGCAGTCGACTCAAATTTTGGTTGTAGTGTCTCAAAGGGAATGTCCAACGAGAAGACCCCACCAATACTCGTGGAGCCTTCCGCAGATGCTCCAATTGTTTGCGCGCGCGCTACTGTGATGTGGACTGCCAACGACAAGACTGGCAGCAACATCGACTTGTCTGCCAAGAAAGCCGCAAGGCGACATCATGTCAGTATCTCACCTGTCGATGTTTTCGTTACTCTACTGATCACCATTGGACAGTGCCATCTCCTAGAGAAAATGACTGTCTTCATTTTCTTACCCAAAAATTCCTCCGCGAGCATACGGAGCAAATAGGCAAGTATTACGATGGGGGCGGCCCTCTGGATATCAACGTTGATTTTTACACGGATGGGCGCGCGAAACTTGCGTTTATGGATACAAAGGCGCTCCCGCCGAAGAGCCGGATGAGCCACGTCGAGCTGGCGGCAGACGAGCATTGGGTTGCTATTTCGTGCCCTTCGGAGTCGGGGTTGGGTCCGCCCGTGTGTATTTGGGTAGTCTTCACAGATCATCGAGTGCATCGTGCATCTGGGACCAAATTTAGTGCTGTAGGTACTCTATACCCTCCTTTTGGACGGAGATTTTATCTGACCTGATTACTAGGCATTCAAACAGAGCTCAGAATCCGCAGTGACCTGGATGAAAGACTGCGCATATAACTTGGGGAAGGCTGTAGTAACCAATGGAACAAGTTCTCCCTCACAAACGGACAACGCCGACAACAATCCCAAAGACGAAGAGGAGGGACATGGACGGCAAACTTTATACACATGGCCATCGTGGACCGTTTGAGTGGTGGTACTTTGAGTGAATTTGCTGCGTCATCGGACTAAAAGGAGCCTGAAGAGGAAACGTATGTACACAACTAGTAAACATGTCCAATGTACAATAACAGATAACAATGAAGACAACCAAGTACAGTGAGCAGTAGAGATAGCAGTTACGACCATGAAGAACGAGAGTAACTCAGTTTACTTGAACCGTCTTCAAGAACCTCTTCACGCCTACTGCACGTAGATGTGATATCCGTGTAGGCCCGTCGACGTATGCTAGTTGTGGTGCGGCCTGAAAAAGATCCATCAGAGGAAAACAGAGTCAACGATGACTTGAAAACATACCAAGGCAAGTCCTTTCGACGCCACCAATCGCCCTTTGTCGACGACCTTGACCAGCTCCCGCAACATCTCATCCAGCGCGACCGGGTCGTAAACAACATCAGGAAGCAGCGATATCAAGCGATTCGCTGTACGCGTGACATTATCTGTTTCTTCCGGACTCTTCTCTTCAGAGAGTTTGCTGAACAGCTCTGCGTAATCCACGAATAACTGACAACGTCATTAAGCCCATGTGATTGTCAGCGTAAAGCGACATACCTTGCCGCGGATGCTCCAGCCCTCTACGCGCTCGTGTGCAGGGAATTGAGAAAAGAGTTCTCTGAGGGTGTTGATATCTCGTCTGCGGAAGTAGGTAAGTGCGAATCACAGATTAATACACAATAAGGTACCTTATAACGGCTTCCGGCGCCAACTCGCGAACCGCAATGTCATGCGCAGGTGCCCACATCCGTGCGTCAAGGTACAGTTTATACGCGTCGAACGGTCGAGAAAGAGACAATGCATGGATTGCCTGGGTTGAGAACCATCAGAGTCTGTGAGGGATTTCGCAAAGAGAACACAGACCTGCGCCTCGTTGACCCAAGCCATGGGAAGCTTAAGGCTATCGACCAGTCCTCGTATTACCCAGTCATCGAAAAGGGGAGCAGAGCGAGCCATGAGATCTTTGACGGCCTTTAGACGGCCAGCTGAGCTCTCGAGATGTAGAAGGACGAAAGCAGCCTCTTGTATCAAGCCGAGCTGCTCGAGCTGAAGCGAGTACATACTCGTCAAGAGGTCCGCCGTTGGACTGTGACCCTCTACTTCATCCTCCTCTTCGCCGTATGGCTCCTCCCGATCAGCAAAATCCCTTACGCCGATAACGCGAGAGATGATGATGTAGAGGTGCCACGCCAAAGAGTAGTCCAACTTTCCAGAGGGCTTGAGCATGTGCGTTAATGACCACGCTGGATCCGCAAATAGGCGTAAAAGCGCAAATTGGCCATCCGTTTCTACCCCAGGGTGAGAGAAGCGGCCAAAGACTTCTCCAAGTGACGTGTCGAGGGTTTCAGCATACCAAAGGTGCATGCCGAACGCTCTCTTCCAGTCGTCAATCCCCTCGTCAACTTTTTCACCCGCAAGGATATTGTATATTCGCCGGATGTACTTGTCAATGTGTACGTCGACCTTGTCGTTTCTCCAGACTTCGATCTGGGATTTTATGTCTTCCCGGAAATCGAGATCTCCACCGGCCTGCGCAATGAGGGTTGCAAGCTTCATATATCCACCATCCATGGCAGCTTCGCAGGCTCGTTCTATTTGATTTCCGGTAAGAAGCAACCATACTCTTTCAGTGGGAGTTATGTTGGGGTTTCGTAGAAGAGACTCGACAGTAGGTGACACAGAGTGCTCCAGCCATGCGGAGAAGGCTGCTTTTCGTGCCAAGGAAGATACGCAATTCTTTATGTCGACGGTTATCTCTGGTCCTAGACGTGTATTTATGGGATCAAATAGAGCGTGACCAAGACGGAAGAGGGTCGCTTCGTAAGAGTGGTCCGTGGTTGGAAATAAAGAGGCGAATGAACCAAAGTTGAGATCGAGGGGGGAAGGTGAGGAGAATGGAACATCATCTTGGTCCGGAGAGATGGGTGAATGAGAAAGGTGGTGTTGGAGTAACTTTGCGGAAAGCTCGCGGGGCTTTTCGTCAGAGTATATTGGTGCAGAGGTGAGGTTGATGATGGAAGAGTTTGAAGATGTGGCGCTGACGGGAACATTAGCTGAATAGAGGCTGAAGGACGGCAAGGAAACGCACGACTTGGTCGAGGGAGCAGTGAGGGCA
This sequence comes from Mucidula mucida, assembly GCA_015501055.1. Taxonomy (NCBI): domain Eukaryota; kingdom Fungi; phylum Basidiomycota; class Agaricomycetes; order Agaricales; family Physalacriaceae; genus Mucidula; species Mucidula mucida. The sequence continues at coordinate 4,862 of JADNYV010000938.1, forward strand.
CCTAGGTGTGCGATTATGCCACCAGGGCCCCAGCCAACGCGGAACGATCGTCCAAAGGAGAGTCCGGCATCCACAGAGACCTCGTCGTGTCCTTGGAACACAGACGAAGTGGTTGAAACACGAGCATATTTTCGTGACGGCCGGTATGCTGGTGGTCCAATGTCATGCGCAAAGGATGCACGCTAGATTAGAGTGAGCTTAGACCAGACGGTGTAGAAACCACGGACCTCTCTCGCATCAACTCGCATGCCATCGCCGTCCGAGTCGCGACTGTGTTTCCTATTCAAATGTGGCTGAAGGACGCGTAAAGCGCGCTGTTCAGGCATATTCATCATGGCGCGCATGTTTTCAGCTTCCTCTGGCATCCTGAATAGAGAAGTCTGCATGACCCGTATCCTCTGCGCGTCCAGGGCGGCCATCTGGGGAGGCAGACTGGGTTCGCGCTGTGGCATAATGACATCGTAGTCACCGTCATCGTCCTGGACGAGAGCAGTCTTGTTGCGGACTGGCATGAGCTCGTCTTCATGCATGTCTGAATCCTCCTGTTCGTCCTCACTCGACTCCTGCTCTGGCTCTTCATCGGCGTCAAAGGGATTCTCTTCGGAAACGTTGTCGTCCTGTTGCTCGTCGTCGTCGGACTCGTCGCTAGAGTAGGCGCGGAATCTGGCCATGATTGCAGGAGCAGAGCCACTTTTTCGTAGCCACGTGCCTGATCAATCCCTCGTTACGTTACTGGCAAACAAAGCAAGGCTACAGTCTGTTCAACTCATAATACAACAAAGTAGCAAGTACAACAAGTAAGCAGTCCTTGTCATTTTTTTGGATCCTCTTCCTCCGCGGATTACACCCTAATAACAGGGCGACCTTTGCGATCGACCTCCTGGCCAGTATACGCGTCGCGATATCGACGACGACGACCGTGCCCAAGGAATCCCCATGATTCATTTCGCGAGCGGTATTTGTAGTGCCTGCTCGAATTGCCGAATCCAAAGAAGCGAGCGATTCGCTCTCCTAGCGTCAATCTATGCGACGAATGGTGATGATGGGAGGATGAATGGTGATGGCGCCGCGAACGGTGACCACTGTGGCTCGACTGCAAGGCGTAAATAGGCTGCGATAAGACGTTCAAGGCGACATACCGGCACAGTGATAACTTGCGGAGCGACAACTTGGGGTGCAACGGTCGTCGTATAGCCCGACGAAGAATGGTGGTGTCGGCGACCACTAGTGGGGACATATACGACTCCATTGTCGGGATAACCAGTCGAGGCGTACGGCGCCTGACTGTATGCGACTTGCGAGCCGTGGTGGCCATGGTGCGAATGGGAACCAGGAGAGGGATAGTAGTAGCTCATAGTCGAAACAAAGAAAGGGAACAATCCCCAAATGATCCGTTCTTATATCAGTGGATACGATCACAATAGGTCATAAGCACCATTTCGTCATTTGCACATACTGTACTATTGGGCTGACATTGCCCTTTTCAATCAATCTAAAACCAGTCCAAACGCGTTCCCATTCTCACATTCTTCATTCCAGGTCCTGGAAATCACCTTCATCCAGGTCATGAGGCTAACCCAATGTCAGCGCGACCAATACACGAATAGCGGTGCTGTGACAAACCTCTTTCGGCTCCTCATCTTCGCCATACTGCATAGTATAATCTATATGACTTATCACTGTCTCCAAAGAATCTGGCGACGTTAGATCCAAGGGAAGAAACGATACCAGTGGATGGTCTTCTATCTACAACATTCATGTCAGCAGTGGAGTCTTTGGAGACGCCACATCTGAATATTTACCAAATGGACAATGGCTTGATTCAATGCGTGGAATCTTGGGTTAGGCGCGGGCCTGTCGTCCCCGTGAGCAAACGAGAGTAGAAGGGGATCAGGATCCAAGTATCTGCCAACTGAGTTAGTTCACCAATGTCATATCACGCGAATGCGGGAGACCGCATTAATTTCATTTGGGAGCTGGGGAACATAGACGCCGTGCTCACCTGGCAATATTACGACGACCTCGAAGGCCATTACGCGCGCCACCTGACGGGTCCTCAGCGTTGGACGTGACGAGGTCCATTTTTGACATGATGTTGATCCAGGGAATCTCCAGATTCACCATCGCAGACATGGCAGAAAGGACACCGCTACAACTGATGAGTACGCCGTGCAATGAATCGATGTCAACTGACCTGAAGAACTTGTACTTGTCTTCCATGAACTGAGATTCGATAAGGTAGACTGCACATGTCCGTATACCCATTCGTTGAAGATTCTGGACTAGTGTAGGAAGGAACGGATGATGGGTGTATAGTTCAATTTGACCTATTCCAACGTCAACACCTGGCTTGACATCTCAACTGGGAAGACTTACCGGGGCAATCAATGATTAGATAGTCGTCGTCGTAGCCCCCAAGTTCCTCTTCGAGCCAGTCCATGTTTTCGAGGAGATATCTGACCGCCGCCCTTAATAACCATCCGGCCCGCCAAGGTTCGGCGCACTCACTCACTCGAAGCAGTAGACGAGACCGCCATTAGGACCATAATTATACTCGTTCATGACATCCTCAACACTAATAAGGTCCTTGATATCAATAACCGGTTCGTATTCAAAGCTCGCAGACGACGCCGCGGGATCCAGATTGACAAGATGACCGGTGCGCTTGGACATGTTGAGATGCGTCATGAACGACCGCGAGAACGTCGATTTGCCAGCGCCCGCGGGGCCAGTGACCAGAACGGCGTAGCGCATGGTGACCGTACAGAGCAAGATTTTTTTTTGTAATCCGAAATGGTCATGAACGCCTCTGCTTGCTTTTGTACCGCCATCTCGCCACGCCGCAGTCAACATCGGCGCCCACAGCCATGGCTGCATACTTTTTCGCGTCGCCCATTGATATTGACATCAAGCTCGCTGATGAGGACGCCAGGAAACACGCCGAGATCAAAGGAGAGAAGGACAAGGTCGTTTCCTGCCCCATTTATTACGATGGCGACTCTGTTGGCGGCACCGTACGTCTACTTGTACTTACCGGCCCATCTCATTCCCTACAGGTCGCTATCCGAGTACGCGACGGCAAGAAACTCACTCACGAGGGCATAAAAGTCGAGTTTATTGGCAGCATCGGTTAGCAACGCTAGCTGTCCGCTCATCCGCCTTCTTTACGTCGTCTATAGAGCTATTCTATGACCGTGGTCACCATCAAGAGTTTCTCTCGCTGTCACAGGAGCTGGCAGCGCCAGGCGACATGCGGCAAGCGCAGACATACGACTTCAATTTCAAGAATGTCGAGAAGCAGTTTGAGAGCTATCAGGGCATCAATGTCAAGCTACGGTGCGCTCCGCGAACGAAACCTATTCACGATATCTGACTTGCGTTCAGATATTTCATTCGGGTCTCGATATCCCGTAGAATGGCCGACGTGAACAAGGAACGCGACATCTGGGTGCACTCGTACCGTATGCCGCCCGACAGCAACAATTCCATCAAGATGGAGGTCGGCATTGAAGACTGTCTGCACATTGAATTCGAATACAACAAGTCCAAGTATTTCGTTTGGCCTCCTTCCCTGCCTAGTCATCCTGACGCCTTCACAGATACCATTTAAAGGACGTTATCGTCGGCAAGATCTACTTTCTGCTCGTTCGAATCAAGATCAAGCATATGGAGCTCTCCATCATCAGACGCGAGACTACCGGCGCGCCACCTAACCAGTACAACGAGAGTGAAACCATCACCAAATACGAGATCATGGATGGCGCACCCGTTCGAGGTTGGTCTACTTTGTTGGCTCATGTACAGCTCATGAACATACACCAGGTGAAACCATTCCAATACGCCTCTTCCTCGGCGGATTTGAGATGACTCCGACTTTCCGCGATGTGAACAAAAAATTCAGTACGCGTTATTACCTGAACCTTGTTCTCATCGACGAGGAGAACAGGCGATACTTTAAGCAGCAGGTTAGTTTCCCTAGTCATATCGCTGAAGGCTGTTTCGCTGAGGTCTCTGTAGGAAATCACTATTTTCAGGATACCGGATGTAAGTTTCTTTCGATATTCTCTATTTTCCTGTCTAATTCCTTCAATCAGAATTGATTGAGGTCATGGATGGGACTGTGTACCTATTTATTGTATTTTTACATGCAGTCTGTAATGGAGAGATCTATCAAGGATATCGTTAAGGGGCACTGAACGACATCAGAAGTATCTTCAATGTGCTTCCCTACGAGCATTACTTCCCGACGTAAGGTGATACAAAACAACTTCAGCCTCCAGTACAAGAGACGGCGCTTCGGGTCAACGCCACATTCAGGTCACGTGGCTATCGGAGTTTGCTCGCGGGCCGAAACGTTATTCCTGCTCTCCTTCCAGTCATCAAGCATGGGCAAAGGTTTGCTCGTCGTGTTTGTCGTCCTGTATGGTGCTCATCACCCTCGTCTAGTCCACGGATCCCTCGCGCGCGCTGGAAAAGTGAAGTCGCAGACACCAAAAGTTGAAGCGCAGGAGAAAAAGAAAACTCCCAAGGGCCGCGCCAAGAAGAGAGTCCTGTACAATCGTCGGTAAGCCTTTTCGACTCTGCTGGTTGCTCATGCCAATCCTGATAATGCTGATAGTTTCGTGAACGTAACGACACTACCTGGAGGCAAACGACGGATGTAAGTCATCCCCGCACATGGTTGATGATACGCGTATTGACTCTCCTCTGTGTAGGAACCCAAATCCGGAGAAGTGAACGCATGCTTTTCTGTATAATATGCCCCAATATGATCTATGCCTGGCTACCTTTTATCTGGCGCGACTTGGCGAGATCTTCTGGCACGCATCTTTTCTCTTCTCGGCTGCGGGCACCGTAGGTATGCAGAGTTAGACACTGAAGAATGTGGAGAGGTAAGTCAAGGATCACAACAGCTGATCTACGTCCAGCCATCCCGATGGAAATGAGAATTCTGTGTTCATCACATTATGATCACAGCGACTCCAAAGTTCAAACTAGAGGTCAGCGCCGCTTAAATCCAACACTTCCATTCGCCTCCTCTCTGCGTTGCCTTGAGAAAGATGTACGTTCTTCGTTTCAAGATCAAACATACGGGACTTGCCATCATCCGATGCGCAACCACCGATGCGCCACATTACTAACGTAACGGATCTTAGTGCCTCATCCTCTGAGACGCGAACAAATATATTGAGACGCATTGTTCCTTCAGTCGGGGAGAATAACGGGCAGTGCCTGAATCTACCGGTCGGTCTCAATTGGCTTTCTGCTACCCTCGGCGCTGTCATTAAGCACAATGCTAGGTACCGAATGTGAGTTTTCTCTTGCATTCCCCATTCTACTGTGTAATCTGCGAAAATGTTTGAGGTCATGGATGGACAATGTATAAACTACATCGCCTGGACTGGGATTTACCACATTTGCTATCGAAATCTGGTCAAATGACGCTCATTTCTTTCGTGAGGAAACGCTTGTCCTCGCGTGATATACAGAGAACATTCCGGCAGCTTCTAGCTGATGCAGGACGTGGCGGTGCGTGGCGATGTGCAACACGAGGTAAGGACACGCTTTTTATTCAGCGGACAATGTATAGTCGCATTAAATAGATAGCTAAACAAATTGGAAATTCTCGACAGACGATATAATGCAGTGATTGTTGTTTATGTATTTCACTATGAGCAATGCTAAATGGATGGAATGTAGCAAGTGGGTGGGGAATGGTGGTGGAGAATACGATCCATAGAAATATTTATCGCGGTCATGTCTGGGCAACAGTCAGCACAGCGCCGACGAGAAGCGAATGTTTGGATACGCACAGTCGTTAAGTCATTAAAAGGGACGAGTTGGCCAATGCGATGGTTGGCTCGTCGGCGGGAAAGGGACATTATCTATCGACAATCAGTGAACGGCTTTGCGCTGTCATTGGGAGGAAACCCACTCCGTGATCCCCAATAGTTTTGGCTGGCATAATGCCCAGCACCAGGCGGCGCATAGTCTGCCGCTAGTCAGTAAAGTTGACACTCAAGTAAAAGGAAATCGTACTCGGCGACTGCTGCTGCTCCAGCGACATCCGTGCCCACGCGGCAGCCAATTCCTCCTCGTCGCGATCGGCGGCTTGAGCAGCCAGCCGATCATTGACGGCCTGAAAATCTTGAGCCGTCGGCATCAACATCTCTGCGCGACGCGACCGCTGCAGCTCCAGCGACGTCGGGTCTGTGCAAACATTAGGGCGCTGCACAGGACGGGGACGATGAGAGACCTGTGAACCCGTGGTACGCTCCTGCGTACTGTTGCGCGGGCCGCAGCAACAGGCTATCCTCAAAGTTGCAGGGGACGCCAAAGTCGTTTACTGGGACATCGGATTTGTCCACGACATGGGGCGCCCCCTGGGCCGTCTTGACATACTTCTTGAGGTCCTCAACTTGACACTGGCGGGGCTGGGGCATTCAATCCTTCGGTTTTGGGGGGGGGGTTACTGCTAATCTTGAACAAAGATGGTGGGTGGGGTGGGGGCAGGATCAAGACGATCCGACCCGCTCTAATAGTAATAGGCGGTTAAATGACGGTGGGAATAGCCAGCGGAGGTTCAATTGTTGCTCAAATAGACTCGCACTTTTCAAAAGTCCGTAGAGGTTCATGGCGTTATCCCCTGTTGGTGAGGACACAAAGAATGGAATGCTCGATTCGTACTGCGTGGGCCCCAGCATTCTCACGTTCGGGTAAGAACGTAGGCCATCGTGATGTAGGAAAAAAGAATATTTCGCGCAGTATGTAGACAATTGTGAAACAGCTTCATAACATGGTCGCTGTCAAGGGCTCCAGGCAGTTGATCTTTAGAACAGATCGACGGAACTGCAGTCATGCATCATATTCCGAGGGCATGCTTTCTTCATCCTTTCTGAATGAGATCTACACGAGGCGGTTACAAGTTTTTATGGAGTAGCCCTTTAGCTCAAATAGATCGGCTCGGAGAGTAGACGCAGCAGGAGGAAAACGAGGTAGATCGAGCTCTAATATAAGCGCCAGACTCATATCAGAATGACAGAGCACTCTCCATTTGTATGTATAACTTGACAATCAACTAGTAATGTGTAGAAACGCCAGGTCGATTATCGATCACTCTGGCGGTCATTTCCTTTCCGGGAACTGAGAAGCGGGAACGCCACTAACGAAGGGACCTCAAGCACGCAACAAATTTTGCAATTGAGCAAGAATGGTACATAAGGTAGTATGTGAAATATGGTAAACCAACAGCAAGGCATCTGCCTATGTACACTATGAGAAATAGACAAGAGCATATACTACTATACAGCCCTAGGCTAACTATGATATTCCAAACTGGAAATAATGATAACAAAGCAGAACAAAAGCAAACATCAACCACCCATCAATTCATCTCCGTATCCTCCACAAGAAAGTCTTTAACGAGGA
>JADNYV010000939.1:0-12279 GCA_015501055.1 Mucidula mucida
ATAAAAGATCATACAGTGTTCAAATTGGATAACTAATGGACATGGATATAAGGCTGCACTGTGTTTGTAGATACCCTTGCGAATGTAGCTCAGGAGCATTATGCGCTTGCACACTGGTATGCGCACGATGCTCCTGAGCGTGCCTAATGGCGGCCATCAATGATCCCCAACTCGAGTCGGATGATTCGCATGCAGTCGCGGTAGTGTGTTTCGCGGCGCTTATCCGCCGAAAGACCCAACACCGTGCGTGAAAGCGCCTTGAACCCCGCCAACAACAAGTCGCGCTTTCGTTCGCCTCTCCACCTAACCGCGCACCGGCCAGCCACCCAAGTCTGAACTCCTCAAGCGATGGGTGGCTGATACCTGCCCTCGAGGATTGCAAGGGCTTGTGACCAGTTGCGCAAATCGTCCCGCGTGACACCGTTCTCACGACTGATGAAATGTTCTGTGTCGCTGCCCTCAAGAATCGCAAGGGACTCTGACCAATGGCGCGAGTCAGTCTTCTCGTCCCGCGTCACCTCAGTGATGGCGGGGAAGGCGTGATGCCCTCGCATGATTTGTTCCCAAATTTCTTCACAGTCCTGCTCATCGACAACAACAAACTGCGGCTGTCGGCCCTCAAGAATGTCGAGCGTAAGCTGACGGTGGTGAGAAACGTATTCTTTGTGGCGCTGAGCGATCTCCTTGGAGAGCGGGAGCTTCTCCAGAGAGTGAATGATATGTGTTGCCCTCCGCCCGATCCACTTCTGCTCAGCCTGACGTCCGTGACGTCCCTGGAGGGTACGACGCCGCTTAAGATCGCAGGTAGTGGTGTTGGTAGATGTGAACATAGTGATGTGCTGATGATAGTATTTGGTAGAGAAGCAGAAGAAAGGAAAGCAGAATATATACGCCACGAAAAGGAGCTATATTCTCAGAATGATCAACGATCGGTCAAGTTCATGTCTCGGAGCCCACTCTCTCCGAGACGAAAAGCACTGGCATAAGCGAGACACCACGATACACAATGACGACATGCCTTCTGAACGTTTCTTTGGAGGCTTGTCTTTCATCTGCGGCCGCCTTGCGCTTTTTGCGCTTTGAAGACGTAGCGATATGAGATGTGGAATGTATGTGCGCCTACTTCAGGCCCGCGAGGTCGGCCCGCCGCAAAACTGGCGGTCCTTAAATGCGTATGGTCCGCGGAGGAATGGCGGCTTTAAGGAGAACGCCGCCTTGAGCATCGCGCTCCAATGTACGACAGGGATGCAATTTACCGAGGCGATGACAAGTCAAACAGTACTCCAGACAATCCAAGAGACAACGCTTCACATCCCGTTCACATCGAGGCAAGAAACCTAGCACCGCCCTTGTGACCAGACAGCAGGAGAAATCAACAGTTGGTTCAGGCTGAAGCCTACGCAAATGGGGCGTGACTATAGACTGTGCTTCGGTCAATCGCAGCTGATATGCCCAAGAGGACGAGAGTAGGTGGTGGTCGTAGGAAGAGATGAGAGACAAATTGTGTATACCTTACTGTAATTTTTTATCCGATACATCCCAAATTTTCAGAGAAACGTCCCGAGCTATAGGCTGCAAGACTCGTCTCCGATGCACTCCGACATCTTCTTCATCACTGCTCTCCGAGTCCGTCGAGTCGAGAAAATGTCGCCCGCCGCTGCTGGATAGGATTTTTGCTTCGAAAGGATGATATGTAACATTTGGTACAGAATCTGAAGCCGGTAAATCTGTGTTGGTAAGAAAATGGAGAGATGGCGATCTTCACCTCTGTGTGCATCGAATGACAAGAGGGGAAGCGCCGAGTCATTTTCATCAGACGTTGTCGTTAGATCCCAGGTGTGTATGTTGCCATCCTTCAATGACGATCTGGACATTCTGGACATTCGGAACTTTATACCTGATCCCCGATACCCATCCATCGACCTGTCACGTCAAGGGAGAAATATATCCGCTGGCTAGTCATAGCCATACTTGGAGTGTTCCCAGTCTTGTAATGCAGAAAAGGTCCATCCCCGAGATATCTCAGGTCCCAGGCGTACACACCGTCCCTACGACGGAAGGAGGCATACAGGAGATGTGGAGAGGTTGGATTGAATTTTAGCTGGAGAAGTGAGCTCACAAGATTTCCGCAAACGGGAAGCACCTACTTGAGTGACCCCGGCACTGGCAGTTTCCCCCAAGCCTAGATACAGGACAGGCGTAACGGGCTCGGTGTCTAAATCGTAGATGGCGATGTTCCACGGCGATGGGGTGAGGCTTCCGATAGCAATGCTATTCGAGGTGGGAGCGTGGGTGAGCGATGATATATACCTTTGAAAGCAGTTTCAGTAATGGTGTGGAAGAACAGGAAATGTAAGGCACCTTTAATCCCATCTCGGCTCTTCTTCGCTGGGCTTGAAGAATGCGGACGCCTTCCGCTCCAGGAGAGCCAACGTTGAACATCTCGAATGCGGATCAAAGCCGCAAAACAATCTCAGATATCGTACGTGAATCATTTTTTGCTGAAGAAACTGCTAACAGCCTTACTTGTCGCCGCCTGGACTGAATGCAAGACTGTGAGGAGCGACTTGGCGTTCTCTGTGGTCCACAATGGAGTACGAAGCACGTACTATATTTATGAGTTCGCTTCGATCTCAAGGGGGCATGACAAGACATACACGTCCATCTGCCGCATCGAGAAGTTTGACAGGGCATTCTCTTACTGAGGCGGCGAAGCAATATGTTGCAGGCGTGGAAGAAGATGCCCCAGGATACCACGCAAAGTCCAGTATGGGTGCTGACTGAGGCAGCGTAGATTGTTTTCGGCTCGCATATACACTGGCAATAGGGATCACTTTAAATCAGTGCTTAGTAGGAAAGAAAGCGAAAACCGTTACATGGACTGGAATGACCGGTTCTCGCATTGACTTAGTATTGACTCTCCGTCAGGACACCTTCCAATAGTGCGTGACGAGTGGTGTCAAAAGAACGATTGGATGCAACTAACCAGAGAGATTTTCGTGCAAAGTTATGAGGAGACTCGGAGTCTGGTTGCAATGACAACGTCGCTGTGAGTTTAGGCTTCGGGAGAAGTCGAATGTGGGAGGTGTCCAGGTGAATTCAGCAGAACGGGTCCTGACGCGTCCATTTTAGATAGATCAGATGACGGTGAGAAGCAGAGAAGAGTTGTAGCCGTGACGCGACATTTGTTCACTTCCTTTTGGACTTTTCTGCCAGTGCTCATGATCGCATCCGTCATGTTGAAACGACTTGACAAATATAAAGATTAGTATACATACAAGGAGGCTTGAATTCTGGTATGTACTTAGTCTCTGATTAGTTCCCCATTCTCTAGGAGGCCTACCAGGTCCCTACTGTTTTCTTCAGTATGCATTGCTCTATAATTTGAATGATCAGATATACTGTAGGCGGATTGCTCGCTGAGCTGAGATGACATCGTTAAGTGACCGTTTATAATCATGTGTATGCAGTCTCCACTCTCGATCGCGAATTGCCTGCCGCACCCTGGATGGAGACCATCACAGTTCAAGTTGGTGGGCTGCTGCTATGCCTCCTCGCCGCCTTGAAACTGCTACCGTCCAAGTCAAAAGGCTACATTCTTGAAAACAAGGTTGTACACGCGCGTCTACTACCGGTTGACTCCAAACACGCCTTTGTGTACCCTACTATCTGTCTTCTCGTTCCTCTAGATGCTCTGGAAAAACGGGAACTGGATCTTTGCGGCGGCGTCGTGTTCGGGTATGGAGGGCTATGGGGCGGCTTACGGGGCTGAGACCGACTCCGTATCTGACGACGCTGAAAGGCACTATTCGGCATAAACTGGAAGGCGTTTTGAGCAGCCATGGCTTCGAGAAGGAGGACCTGGATGATGCATGGATGATGACCATGCCTAGTTTCTTAGGCTTTGAGGGGATTAACCCATTGACCGTATACTTTTGCTATAAGCCAAATGGCGTGTTTTGGTTGACAGTGCTAGAGGTAAGCTCGTCGTTGTTGATATGTTTGCCAACCGAACACGTCAACAGGTACATAATACATTTGGAGAGAACCACGTGTATGTCCTTGAGGTGGGCAAGAACGAAGAAACACCTCCAAAAGGGTAGGTCCGTTGAGTATCACTCGTTCATTCTAGCTTAAGATTTCTTAGGTTTGATCACCAATGGGCATTCCGACGCGCGTTCCACGTTTCTCCATTCAACGATCGTTCGGGCTTTTACGTCGTATCAATAATACGACCTGCTCATCCTCCTTCGTCTACCGGATCGTCATCGGCTCCACCTCTCCCTGCTGTTCGCGTACACCTTCATCTCGACAACCCCGCTGACCCCGCATCACCCGGTCCACTCAAATTGACCGCACTTCTCAAGCCTGAATCTGCCAGGCCGCTGTCCACTGTAGCCCTTCTTTCGACCCTCGCTCGATATCCGCTTGGACTACTCCTTGCTTTTCCCAGAATCCTTTACAATGCTTACATCTTGCACTATCAGAAGCGGCTCGACGTTTTCATACGGCCAGAGCCGAAGCCTTCATGGGGTACCACCGGACGTATTGGTGGTGTCAAGTGGCTTCCGGAGGGCATCTTCGACGCGTATGCTCGACGGCGTAATGAGGCTTTTCTTAGCCAACGTGTTGAAGAGACCAATACCACAGTGAGACTCGTCGCAGGAGATCCACTCGTTCCGGAGATGGTTTTCACTCCTCGTATTTTAGAGAAGAACGCAGAGGAGCTGATAATACGGTATACAACCCCAAAATTCTTCTCTATACTCTTTTCGGTACCGTCTGCGAAGCATGCATTGTTGATGGGCAGTACGTCCGAGGTACTTTTCACTGTCTCGGATGAGGACATATTCTTACGGGTCTACCTACCGTTGGCATCATCGTTACCTATGGGTAGACGGCAACGCCTTCGAGTTTATCCCATTCCATCCTCAATCTCCTTCGTTATACCGAATCAACATCCTCTAGATGCGAGCGGAAACAAACTTGTATCATACGCGATCCTTTGGGTTATGCAGACTATGGACGACGTGGAGTCGGCGATATTTAGATTCCTGAAGGCTCGAACGGTGCGCGACAACGAGCCATGGTATAGGGAGCAATGGCAGCGCGCCGGCGATGCACCTGTGAAGCGTGTATATGAGGTAGGGAGCGTTAGGAGTCTTGTATAGGCCAGATGTGTTTTGTTTGTTTTCTGTGAAGTTAAATTTGATGCATAAGGCATCACCAAACTCTCGTGTGCAGTGCTATGGGCACATGGTGTAGTTGGTTTATCACGCCCGCTTAGCATGCGGGAGGTGTTGGGTTCAATTCCCAATGTGTCCACTAAGATTGTTCTTAAGGCCTGCAGTGCTTTTGGCCTTTACGATTACTGATATTGACTCTTGCCTGTGGACTCTTGACTCTTGAGAATACCCTTTCTTCGCGCAAAACAAACTGCTGGCGAAGTGTGTCGAACATCTCAAAGTGACTCCTGTGCCCTTCTACCCAGCGAGGTTTGTTCATCAGCCACTCATGGCACTTGATCTGTGTTTTTTCACTCTCACAATTATCCCCGAGTTATCCCACCACGGCAAAGGGAAATGTCGTTCCAGAAGTTGCTGGCCTTGGAATACAGCACCCTTGTTTTTAGGACACACACATCAACGAGTCATTCTCGTCATTCTTAAATAAGCGCTGCAAGGCTCAAAATGGATATTTCTCCAAAGGCTGTATAGCATATAAGAAGTCCGCCCTTGTCCTTGTTTCTCTCAATTTGCCCCCTCACTACTCCTTCTTCTTATTCTTCTCTACATCATGAATCCCTACGAGAAAGCCCCTCCCAGGACGACAAGCAGCGTTTATTCGTTTGATCTGGGGGTGTGGTGCGTATATAAACTGCGCGGAAAGCCTCTTCTCTCCTCTGCCTACACCAGACTGGCGCCGTCTCCGACACTGCGCCCTATTTCCTTCGGATGGTCATGGAGATCATGCATTTTGATCCCGTCCTAACGGTGGTGTATCTCCTAGCCCAAGTTGGTCCTCGCTCAGTGTCGACATTTCGGTTTACCTCGCAAGTCGACTGTTCTACGCCGTGCGTTTCCCACCTATGGTTTAGACATGTTGTTCTCATTCGGATGTAGGTGGAAAGGAGTACTGGATCGCATGAGGCATCACTGGAGACAATGTGGCTGTTGGTGGCGCGTCTATTGTGGCTCTCGTTGATGGCCTCGTTGAACCTGATCGTGTGAGTAATGCCCTGTTCACTTCACGCTCCCTTGCTTATGCATCAACCAGCGAGAGGAGTGTCCCTACCCTCGAACGCCGATCCACTCTCGCTACGAAGCTCTGGGCATGGAAGGTGCGAACATGTGTGACACTGCGGCAACTCGATCTCTCATTTTCAATTGTCTGTCAATCTCAGTGCGCTTCAACCAATTTTCGAATATCTCGACACAAAGCGGTAAGCATTACACCTGTTCTTTGTGGCTCATTACTTAACTTTCATAGACAAGTTGTCCTCCATATCTTGGGGCACGTTCTCTGGGAACGTCATGTTCCTAAAGCAGCTCCTCTCTATGATCAGTCAAGTCTTCGTCCTCATACAAACTGCCATCGATATTGAAGACCCCTTGTTCGCAATGCTGTCGTTGATCATTCCTACTCGCCAGATCTTGCTGAATGCTGGAACTCGGCGGTTGCATGATACGCGTGAGCCGTCATCTCACCTGCACTCTTGACGATTGACTTGACATACCTACAGCATACTTTGTGGCGGCCCAAAACGCAGCTTACTGTCGGAAAGCAGCTATGCAGATGATGTCAAAGGCAGATTTTCGTGCCGACGTTTTGGGTGCTGGTGTCGATAGCTTCATCGTACAAGGTAAGGCGTCGACGACTTCGTTACTCAATTTAACGCCATTCATAGAATACAAGAATGCATCTGAACAATGCGAGAACATCTCGGACGCCGAACCGTCCAACCAATATGCTGCGCAATCGTCTCCTTCAAGAGCGCTGATATGGGCTCTGGCATCCGACTTTCTGCGCGATCTACCCATGGTGCCGTACATCCATCCCGCCATCTCAGTGGCATTACTCACAAAGGCCGTTAGGCGTATTGCGCTGTCTGCGCTTTCTATCAGCGGAAAGTATCGCTGAGCTCAATAGCCCTTTTACATCAACACTCGTTAGCTCTCGACTCAATTCTCGGAACCTTGGCGCTATGTTTGAAACGTTTGAAGAGAACTGTCTTCAGCTAAAGGTCGCCTACGATGCAGCGGCCCAGTCCCACGCAGACGCAGACGAGACGTCGTACACCGATTCAAGTCAACCACTGCACAAAGAGGAGGGCGATTCAATTGAGGTACGTGCTCTCACTGCTTCCCAAGGCCAAGTTACTGAACCCCGGATTAGAATGTGCTTTTCGCTACCCAGGAGCCACTGCCCTCGCTCTGAAGAACATCAACCTGACCATTGAGCCCGGGCAGCTCGTCGCCGTCGTCGGGAAGAACGGAAGCGGAAAGTCCACCCTCATGAACATCCTTACCTCAATGCTCGAACCTACTTCTGGTGAGCTACTAATCAACTCTCAACCCTCAACATCATACCGCTTGCGTGAGCGTACCGCGATCCTCAGCCAACAACCTCGCGCCTTCCCACTATCCGTGTCAGAAAACATCGGCATCGGCATGGCTGAGGACATTCACAATGCAGACATGATAAAGGCTGCAGCGCAGAAAGGGGGTGTAGATCTCAGCAAGTTCGATGACGGCCGAGCGCTGATGCTCAATCCATGTTGCCCGCTTGCCCCGTGTGTCGTTTTGAACAACGTCATGGACGAAAGCGAAAGAGAGTTGTTCGATGAATGGCTAAAGCACATGGATCGCCCGGTATCGGGAGGAGAGCTCCAGCGCATAGGCGTGTACGTGCTTCTAATTTGCTTCCTTGACTGAATTCTTAACGTGCGCTGTAGGGCACGGACATTTATGCGGCTGAATGCCCGGGACTCTACTGGAGACGACCCCCTCGTCGACTTGGTGGTTCTGGACGAGCCGATATCCGCCACCGATCCGCAAGCGGAGAAGCTGATCATCGACAACTTTGTTCGTGAACGCCAAGGTCGCACAATGATGGTCGTGACACACAAGTTTGGCCACTTGACAAAGGCTGCCGATGTGATAGTGTAAGTGCTTTTTGTTCACTTCAATAAAAGAGGCACTCAGCGATCATATATAGTTGCATGAAGGATGGAGAAATATGTGAGCTTGGGACGCACACGGAGCTTCTGGCGTTGCAAGGCGAATACGCGTCCTTGTATAAGGTTCAGGCCGAAGCCTACGCTGACGCATGAGTGCCGTTTGTTGTTATAAAGGTAGCCTTTTCTATAGCTGTATATTAGATAGAATAGCTGAGCTGTATTTCGGGGATGTCTTGTAACTATGAACGGGCCATGGATCTGGCGCACAACCGTGGAGTTGTTTTCTTTTAATACCATTCTTTGTGGACCGTATGAGCGCTGAAACAAGACCCAGGATGGTCAACTAGTTACTCTACGCTGAGCCGAAATCAATGTGGCGTCAACAATCATACGCGGTCGCTATGTATCGCATGTTTATCGAGCAGTCAAGAAGGGAAGACAGATAACTTTACGCTTCTGAATTGCACAGGTTGCCGAATCATACTAAAACCATAGTGTGTGTTCAATTTGAATATGTAAGTAAGTACATGGATAGCAGACTGCAAGTTCGTAGGTACCGGATGCTCAGGAGCATCAAGCGCCTGTATTTGTATGCGCCCGATGCTCCAGAGCGTGCCTTACAGCGGGCAGCAGCGATCCCCAACTCGCGTCGGGCGATATGCGCTAGTGTCTTTCCGGGCCCGTAACACTACGCGGAAGTGTTATGGGCCCGAAGACTCAATACTGTGCTCAAGGGAGGCCGCAGCCCGCAACAAGTCGCACATCTTAAATCTTCATTTCGCCTCCCCGCCCCTGGCCTCAAGTCTTCATGACTGAAGCGGGAGGTAGCTGACGCCTGCCTTCGAGGAAGGGCTTCTGACAAATCGCGCGAGTCATTCTGTTCGTCCGCATCACCTCCTTCTCACGGCGAGAAGTATTCGCTGTCCTCGAGGGCCGTATGAGCCTTGACCAATAGCGTGGATCAGCCTACTCGTTGCGCGTCGCCTCCTTCTCCCGAACCATAACATGTTCGGCAGTGAACATAATGGCTTGCTTTCGTTGAGAGTGTGAACGGTATGTTCAGTGGAAAACATAACAGCTGGCTTCCGTTGAGAGTGTGAACCGTAGTTCAGTGAAAATATGATGGCTGGCTTCCGTTTGAGAGTGTGAACCGCTCCTTGAATCGGCTTCAATGTTTGATGCCTGCCTTCGAGGATTGCGAGTGCTTGACCACTTGCGTGAGTCGGTCTGCTCATCCCGCGTCACCTCCTCAGGGTATTCGGCGCGTTCGAGATTGTCAAGCGCTCGGAAAAGTTCCTCGTAAGTGTGGAACTTTAACGTTTTCTGCCCGTGGACGATAAACGGCGTAGCCTGTGGGCGTCTGCCCTCGAGAATGTCAAGCGTAAGCTGACGATGATGGCAAACATGTTCTTCGTGGCGCTGAGCGATCTCCTCGGAAAGCGGGATTTCTCCAGAGAGTGGATGATATCTCCTGCCCTCCGCCTATCCAGTCTGCTCAGCCTGGGCGTCCATGACGCCCCTGGAGAGTGCGACGCGGTTAAGTCGGTAGTGGTGTTGTTGGCGGTCGAGAACATAATAATGTGATGATGATAGTATTTGATAGAGAAGCAAAGTGAGGCAAACAGAATATATACGCCACGAAAAGGAGCTATATTCTCAGAGCGATCGGTCAAGTTCATGTCTCGGAGCCCACTCTCTCCGACACGAGCAGCACCGCAATAGACAACCAGCACCGAAAACAATGATGACATGCCTTTTGATACATATCCTCTTTGAAGGCCTCTGTCTTTCATCGGCAGCTTTGAAGCCGTGGCAATATGAGATCCAGAATACTTCTGCTGGATAGAGCGTCGTATCGCTCGCTCCCGCTCCCCGCGAGGTCAAGTCACCAGACTGATGACAATAGGAAGCGTATGGTCCGGTTCGTCGACGCAAAGAAGGCGAAAATTGGAATTTTCAAGGACGTCGCCTCGAGCATTGCGCTCCCATGTACGACCCTTCCTGCTACGATGTAATGTAAGGAAATGGAGTCGGTAAGCTTCTCAGTCGATACACAATGGTAGAAACGACTGTATTAAGGTCGAGTACTATACCTAATGTAAGGAAATGGAGTCGGTAAGCTTCTGTAAGATATATAAGTACGAGGAATGATTAGGTTAATGTAAATAGGCTCACCTCAGTCGATACACAATGGTAGAAACGACTGAGGTGGCGTGAAACGATCGAGAGGTATATAAATGTACGTATAGGAGGCATGTCCATAAAAGGAATTCACCGCCCGTCGTCGGGTCTACTTCCAACACTCCCCCAGATCCGACGACTACCCATCAACCTCTCCAATATTCAACGCGGCAAGGCAACGATAATGGGCGTCACGAGGAAGAGGCTTGGTGAAGATATCCGCTGGGTTTTCGTTACCGCGGACGAAGTTGAGCTTGATTTCCTTCGCCGCGACGAGTTCCCGAATGTAATGATGACGGATATCGATGTGCTTCACCTTCGCGTGGGATTTGGTGTTCTTCGTCAAGTCGAGCGCGCCTCGATTGTCACCCCATAAGTCGCCCGGTTTCTCTTGTGCCAACAGGATCTCCTCCAGCCACGAATACATCCATCGCATCTGCTGACCGGCCTTCGAGGTAGAGACATACTCGGATTCAACAGTGGAAAGAGCAACCGTCTGTTGACGCTTCGAACTCCAAGACACAGGCGCCCCGGCCATCATGAAAACTTGACCGGAGGTGGAACGACGCGTATCCTTGCATCCCGCATAGTCAGCGTCGACGAATCCGACTGGCACCAATGGTTGGTCCGATGAGAAAATGAGCCCGAACTTCACGGTTTGGCGAATGTATCCCAACACATGGAGCAACGCCCTCCAGTGTTCCAAGCCCGGATTCGTCTGGTAGCGAGATAAGACGCTGACTGCGTAGGAGAGGTCGGGACGAGTGGTGAGTTGGCCCCACATAACCTTGCCAAGAAGGGTGCGATACGGTTTATCCTTCATGACCTGGCGTTCTTCGTTGGTAGTGGGCGACATGTCGTTAGAGAGGGATGTTCCAACGGGGAGGGGAATGGAGCGGAGAGGAAGGTTCTCGAGACCGAATTCCTTGAAAACCTTTTCGAAGTACGCGCGTTGGGATAAGGTGATGGTGCCAGCTTCGTACTTCTCGATAATCGTCATTCCAAGGAGTCGCTCCTGGTCGGTGACTTCGCGAATATCCCAAATCCTCCCCATCTCTGCCTTCCTAGTCTCTGCTTCAGGCAGCGACGCTGACGCTCCCATAACGTCATCAGTATACGTCGCAGTGAGGGTGTACTCGCCATTATCTCCCGTGCGGACGCGTACACACGGGTCCGCTCTTGACGTGGTATATCCCAACTCATCGTACGTCCCGTTCAACGTTCCGGCCCAGTCATGGCCACCTTGCATCGTTCCGTAAATCGTCTTCTTCAATCTGCACTTCTCCCCCTCGCGTCCTTCCACCTCATACCCACTCGGCTGATCCATCCATATCTCCTCCGTCGTGTCACTGTTAAGGAAAGCGGCTTCAAAATCAATCAGCCAGATATGAAGACGTTCAGCAACGGCCACAGCAGCCATCATCCGGATAGACTCCATCCTCGCTACCGCTGCCCACGTCTCATTGTAATCCACCCCAATTGCTGAGTGAAACCTTTACCAACCCAACGAGCTTTGTCGCGCATACGTACACCATCACCATTTTTCTTGACGGCGTACACCCATCGACCAGCCATGACATTCGCACCGGGCGGTGGTATCCCCAATTCCCACGTGCCCTTGCGTTGATGAAGGTCCATCTCGACGTCCATCGCGGCTGTCCAACGGTCGGCATCCAAAGACATTGCTTCTTTATACGTCTTCGGTTCATAGGTATCGTCGTCGGTATGTCCCAACAACGCGACAAAGTCGTCCAAGTCGGCGGACGCGTTCCAGGCGGCGTTAGCGGCGGGTGTCTCCGTGGCCCAATCTTCACCGGCGGCACGGGCTAGGTCTTCGCGTCTCTCGTAGGCGGCGTTCTCGATGGCGGCACGAGTCGGGACAGGCGTACGTGATGAGCGTCTAGGTTCAGGCTGAGAAA
>JADNYV010000094.1:0-132295 GCA_015501055.1 Mucidula mucida
ACAATTGTTTCCGCCCTTTGTTTGATCGGTTTTAAACATTCTTGTCTACACAAGCCTAATATATGAGTAAGCTCAGTTCTCATACTGTCGCTTTCTCTCCTCACCAGTATTTGCTCTGGCAGGTCGTAACGGGTCCGTCCCACCTGTAGTATTGATCACGGCAGGTTTATCCGGTACGTGATACTTCGTATTCGCGTCGCGTCGCGTCACTCACGCGGCGCACCTGCATGTCGGAACGGGTTTGTCCCACCTTTGTGAGAAATCGAGAGTGCTACGCTCGATGAACAAGTGAGTTGGAACTGGCGGGACTAGAGGTGCGGAAACCCGCAAATTCAAAACTGGATTATACTGACTACTGAACAGGCTTATATACTCTACGTGTATATATACCATAAATAACAATTGGAGGATTACATGAGTCGGCGGGAATGTTGGTGGTGATAACACCGGTGGAGTGCGCCGGCGTCGGAATGACCGGCATTCGAGTGCAGCAATGCACTTGGTATGCCAACAACCTGTGCACTGCGCCACTTTATTTACTTCCGTATCATCATCAACTTCTTTGACTCTCACGCTTTACAAACACAAAAGTCTCATAGCTATTTGTCTTTTTTCTTTGTTCCCTCATTGTTGTGTTGATGCTTATGCTTGCCTTACTCTTATGTCTCCTTACAAACATAACAATCTTGGACACTTGCCTATAAGTACAACCATTTGCTCAGACATTAACCTTTGAGTGGCACCCACAACTCTCAACTTGGAAATTTTCATCAACTCCTAGCCTTGTTAGCGACTGACTAAGCCACGAGACTCAACCAGGTACCACAGCAAGAACTAAGGAAGCAAGCGTTCGCGTTCATAAGACTAGGCTAGGCCAGGTGTATAAACGAGATCGGAACTAAAGTACAATGATACTACACTACTGCTTATATACTAGTAAGTCTGTGTTTGAGACTCCTTGTCCATACACATTTCCACTAGGGATGCTCCACACCCTTGACCCAGTGTTGTATGCTACTAGTCCGTGAAACCATTAAATACGAGTGGTAACTGCATGTAAGTAATAATACTGAAACAACCATGTGTACTACGAGTGTCGGCGGTGTGTATACAATAGGGAGTCCATGAGGTATCGGCATGTATGATGTCATCCATGTGTTGGACGTGTGTCCAACATGAGTACGGCTTCGGTAATGAAAAGGAGTATGATTGGTGACGAAACAGATGATGAAACAGTCTGTTGGTTGATAAGACAAGGCCCCCGATAAGATATGAAAGTGTGAAAATATGGCGATTCATAACATCACCCCCTCTTAAGGCGCAAGTTCCATTCTGCGCCAGAGTCACTCCATGAGGGCTGCAGAGGGTAGCGTGACGTCAAGGGGTTCGGTATCAGGCGGTGGCATGGGTCGGAATAAATGTGATGGAAATTGCGACATGGGGACTTCAATGCGAGCAAGTGCGGGTGGCTTCAGCTTGTTCGGATATTGTTGATGGAAATCGCTGATGGCTTCGTCGGCATTTTTGAGATTGCATGCCGGTTCCCATGTCTGCTGTGTGTGCCATAACCCTTCCAGTGAACCTTATACTGAAAACCTCCGCGGTACTTCCGGGAATTCACCACTTTCTCAACCTCCCATTCCGGTTCGGCTCCTTCCAGCACAGGTGGTGGACGCGTGTCTCGGGGTTGTGTCGGAAATTGGGGCTCGTGGTAAGGCGTCAACAGGGCCTCATTGAACACGGGATGGATGCTTTTCTATGTGGAGGAATCTGGAGCTTGTAAGAGCTCGTCCTGACTTTCTTGATCACTTTGAACGGCCCGAAGTGTTTGTCATCGAGCTTCTTCATTGGTCGGTCTGTGCTGAGATTCGTCCCTTCCAGCCATACTTTGTCGCCCGCCTTGTATTCTACTGCGTCTGTCCGCTTCCTGTCATAAAACCGTTTCATATCCTCCTTTGCCATCTTCAATGCTGACCCCACTTCGTCCCATGTTTTCCTCATGCCGTCGGCAAACTCCTGCGCAGTCTCGTTTCTCGATGCCGTTTTTGGAGCGGTGCCTTTGTAGGGATGTCTGCCCATATCTGCGAAGAACGGAGTGACTTTGGTCGCCGAGTGAACTCGATCGTTGTAAACGAATTCAGCAGAGGGTAGCCATTCGTGCCAGTTATTCTGATGGTAGTTGACAAATAACCGTAAGAAATGTTCTATCTCTTGGTTCAGCCGTTCCGTCTGCCCATTTGCCTGTAGATGATACGCCATTGTAAAGTTTCCTTGTATGCCCAACAACCGGTACAACTCCTTCATGAAACGCGAGTGGTATTGTGGACCGCAATCATGTATCATCTGTCGTGGCATCCCATGTATGGGGAAAATGCATCACGGTAAATGCGGGCCATGCCTTCCGACGTCAGAGTGGTGTGTGTCGGTATGATGCGTAATCGCTTTGTGAAATGGTCCACAAACGTGCTGATCGCGTTGTATCCTCCTGATTCCGGCAGTTCTCCAATCATGTCCGTCCCTACTATCTCCCATGGCTCGCTTGGCACATCAATAGGATGAAGAGGTGCAGCCGGCTTCATGTGATGTGACTTTGTGACCTGGCATTTTTGACACCCTTCTACGTATTCACGGACGTCTCGGCTGATTCCTGGCCACCAATAGGTACGTGTGATCAGCTGAGGGTCTTGTATCGTCCGGGATGCCCTGCAAGCTGTGCGTGTGATGCATTCCGATAACTTTTCCCCGCAATTCCTTGTCCTTCGGTATGTAAATACATCTTTCCACATAATAAGTCCATTTTCCTTCTCTTCCCATCCTTTTTCTTTGTTTTCTCATGCTTTTTGTACGTATCTGTCTTTGTTTCCTTTTCTTTGTTTGATTTTGTTAAGTAATTCGTCCTCCGGTGTATCTACTGTATGTAAAGAGAATTGAATTTGTGAAATAAAAAACTCCGGCTTGAGCAAAACAATGTTTTCGTTATCTTTTTCCCCCTTCTCAAGGCCTGTCATCCTTGACAAGGCATCAGCTTTCCCCATCGTCTTGCCCGGCTTGTGAATCATCTGTATGTCATACTCCGCCAACTCCGTAACCCATCTCGCCTGCCTCCGATTCAACTTCTGTGGCTTCCGGAAGTACTGGAGGTTTTGATGATCGGTAAACACCTCCACCGTTTCCTTTGCTCCAAGGAGATATTGTCTCCAGTCGTCAATCGAGTCCATAATAGCCATCATCTCTTTGTCGTAGATCTCATAATTGCGCTCTACTTGTTCAGCGCGCGAGACCGAAAGGCTACTGGTCTCCATTTTCCGTCAACCAACTGGGAAAGAACCGCCCCGTTTGCATAGTTCGAGGAGTCTGCCTCGACTCAAAACTTGCCGTCGTCGTGTGGTACGATCAGAACGGGTTCTTCCGTCATCCTCCGTTTCAACTCCTCAAACGCCTCGTGCTGCTCCATGCCCCAAACCCACTCGCCCTTCCCGGTTAGCGATGTCAATGGCTTTGCTACTCCCGCAAATCCCCGGATGAAACGTCGGTAGAAGTTGCAGAAGCCCAGGAATGACTGTACTTCCTTCTTCTTCGTCGGCTCCTTCCATTCCTTCACTACGGCCACTTTTGCCGGATCCATCTTCACTTCTCCTCCTCCAACAATAACTCCCAAGTAATCTACAGTATGTGCCTCAAAACTACATTTCTCGGGTTTTAAATACAACTTATTTACTCGCAATATCTCTAGTACTCGTCGTACAATATGCCTATGTTCTTCCAAGTGTTCGTAAAAATAAGTATGTCGTCTAAGTAAACTATAACATGTCCTTCATTGATCAACTCCTTCAGAATGTGATTCATGAACAATTGGAACGTCGCCGGCGAGTTTGTAAGTCCGAAGAACATGACTGAGGGCTCGAACAGGCCTCGGTTTGTTCTAAACGCCGCTTTCCACTCATCACCTTCTTTGATCCGGATGTTATTGTAACCCCATCGGACATCCATCTTTGTGAAAACACTTTGCTCCCTTCAACTTGTCGATAAGCTCCTGGATCAACGGCAAGGGGTATCGGTTCTTGATTGTCATGTCGTTCAACTTCCGATAATCCTGTACTGGCCAAAGGCTTCCATCCTTCTTTTTGACAAAGAAGAAGGTGATGCCATAGGTGAAATTGATGGCCGTATACGTCCCGTCCGTATGTTTTCTTCCAGGAACTCATCTAACGCCTTCTGCTTGGATGGACTAAGGGGATAAACCTTGCAGTCAACCGGTTTGGAACCAGGCGTGAGTTCTATTGCGTGATCCCAGGGTCTTCGCTCTGGTAGCTTGTCAAAGTCCGCCTTGCTAAATACATCGGAGAATTCCTCAATGTAAGGTGCAGCAGCGATGAAGGCTGTTGTGATCTCAGCTTTTCACCGCTTTTGCAATAGTTGTCCCAGTCCATCCAAAACAACGCTCTCCTCCTCCAGCTTCTCTCTACATCTTCTCCTTCATCTTCGGCGAGTCGTACTTGGGTAGATAGCCGCAACGGTCTGGGCATCGATCAAAAGTCAATGTGGATTCCGTCCAGTTGATTGTGGGGTTGTGATATCGTAACCAATCTAGCCCCAAAAAGATACTTGTTTTGCCAAGATTGGTGACGGCCAACTCAATCTTTTCGGCGTGATCACTGATCTTCATCCGGACCTCCACAAAACCTTTGATTGCCCTCCCTCGTTTAGGGTTCCATCCGCATTGTAGACAGGGAGCTTGACCGGTAACTCCTTGATCGGGAGTCCGTTCTTCTCGACAAATTCTTTATTGACCAAGAACCCGTTGCTCCACTGTCAAGAAGGGCACTCGTTTCCCATTCAGAGCCTGTGTGTACGCTCTCTATGGTTACTCGGAGTTTCATGTCCTGCCCCTTTGTTCCCCGGATGTACTTCCTCGACTTTTTCAACTCCGTCACAACTTCCACCGCAGCTTCCTTTGTCAAGCTCTGATCGCCATCACCTTCTCTTCCGTCGCTTCTCTCTCTCTCCGCTCCGGCATCCATGCTCTCAAAATTCCCACTGCTCTCGCACTTTGTCCTCTCTTAGCCGTTGTGCGATCCACTCGGGCGTATTTGGCTCAAATCTTTCTTTCGCAGGTTTTGGTGGTAAGTCGTTGATGATATTTTAGATGTTTCAGTACCCGTACTGTAAATAGATTCTGCATCTGACGACCCTTCCCTTGATGGCTGCTCCGGCAGGACTGCGTCTACTGCGGGAGCTTCGCAAAACCCACTCTTTGGCCAACTTCTCTTCTCCTCGTCGTTCATTTTGGTTCATAGCCCCCGAATCGTCTGGGGTTGACCCTTCTTCGGACAGAACCTGCTAATGTGGCCGTGTTTGCCACAGCTGAAGTAAAGTCCTCTTCGATGTGCGTTGTTGATGTCCATCGGCCTGCCGGTTCCTCCATAGGTAACACCAGTGGCATCTCGTTGTGTGATCAGCATTGGGGGTGGGTTCGTAGGATTGGCTCTTGATGTAGCCGCCTGCGGAGCTAGGGGCCGGGACTGCATGCCGGACCTCTTGCTCGCTGTCCGCCTTCTCCACAGCTGATCAATCTGAATGATTTGTGCCTTCCAATCCTTGTACTTCTCTGGCAACCCGTCTCGGCTGCCATAGATCTGATCAATGATCTTCTCGTTGACATTGGTCTCGAGAAGTCGCACAACAAATGTGTCATCCTTCAAATATCCTGCCTGAGTGAGCAGAACCTCAAACTTCTGGAAGAAATCTTAAGCGGTGTCTTGCCCCTGGCGCAACCGCTCGATCTGGTCTTGCGCGAGGTTGGAATCCATAAATCATTCCTTCAAATCTTCCTTGAACTCCGTCCAAGAGACTGTTCATTCCTCTTCTTCCTCGTCAAAGTTCTGGTCCAAGTAGTTCTGGACCCATGCATTTACGTAATCTCCTCGGATATAGGAAAGAACAACATCGATTCTTTCGGAGTCAGATGTGAGGTTGTTCTTCTTGTCACGGATATATGTGAACATCGATCGCCACCAGCTCTTGTACTTGACCTTGTCCCCGTCATAGTCATAAGGCTTGTTGACAAGGGATTGGCCTTTGGTTTCAACATCGGCGTGATGAGCGGGTGTGTGAGGAGCGGTTTTGGGTGCTTCGTTGGACATGATGAATCGGGGGTGATAGGATCGGAGAGTGAAAGGATGAAAGTGGGGATATGGGAGATGCGGATTTGATGAAACGGGTGAAGGAATAGAGGTTTGGATGAATAGGGAGGAGTCGCCTAGATCTGAAATAGAATCCAGGACTTGGTAGGGTGAGGAATGATGGTGTGTATCGTAAGGTAAGTAAAGTAGGTAGGTATCGTAACTGTCTACACTATTTTACCGACTACTGACTATGTATCTACGGAGCCCAAGAGCTCGTTACAAGTTCGCAATTGCCCAGCTGACGTCCCTCTGGTGTGAGGTAAGCCGAAGTTTTCCTGGGAACGGGGGTTGACCCGTAAACAGCGCCCACTGAAGTGCAACTGCCAAAAGTTCGTTCTCGTGAGAGCGGCTACTTCCAGCACCCGAGGCAGTTATCTCTAACTGTTAGCCGGCGCTACTGGGACCAATACACACGTATGCGGACGTGCGCTGGAATTAGGAATCCGTTGATCTGTAAACAGGAAAGGGGATGGGTGAAATGTGTGATGATCAAACAGCGAAGTGCTGATCGACGATCAGGGATGTGTGGTAGGTGGTAGAAAGGAGTTCCGATCTTCTGTTAGCGACTGACTAAGCCATAAGACTCAACCAGGTATCACAGCAAGAACTAAGGAAGAAAGTATTTGCGTTCGTAAGACTAGGCTAGGCCAGGTGTATAAACGAGATCGGAACTAAAGTACAATGATACTACACTACTGCTTATATACTAGTAAGTCTGTGTTTGAGACTTCTTGTCCATACGCGTTTCCACTAGGGATGCTCCACGCCCTTGACCCAGTGTTGTATGCTACTAGTCCGTGAAACCATTAAATACAAGTGGTAGCTGCATGTAAGTAATAATACTGAAACAACCATGTGTGCTACGAGTGTCGGCGGTGTGTATACAATAGGGAGTCCATGAGGTATCGGCATGTATGATGTCATCCATGTGTTGGACGTGTGTCCGACATGAGTACGGCTTCGGTAATGAAAAGGGGTATGATCGGTGACAAAACAGATGATGAAATGGTCCGTTGGTTGATAAGACAAGGCCCCCAATAAGATATGATAAGATGTGAAAATGTGAAAATATGGCGATTCATAACAGACCAATCCGTTGACCGTACTCCAAGATTGCTCACGGTACGGGTACCATAACCCATATGCCGTACTGTATGCACCGTACATACGGTACGGCGCACATCCCTATCACTATCTCCCATAATGCGTGCTCAACACTCCCTCCTCCCCAAAAGTAGCCGAGACACCGCCGCGGTCATACGTCTTTACACCATTCCGTCTGAAGAACTAGCTCCTCTCATTCCGCCACTAATATCCCACTGGTATACCAGCGACTACTGGAACAAAACCCCAGTGTGACAAAGCATTGAAGAGCTCTTACGCGACCGCGCGCTCGCGTCCCAAACCACGCCCTCCGATCCTATTGTTGGTTCTCTCCGACTTGAACTATCTCTTCCCTCTCGGAACGCAAGAGACGCTGCAATCAAGGCGTTTATCCTCGACCACGTCGTGAGTTCGCTTCCGAACGCAAGTATGGAGCTATATCGTGACGTGTTAGTCCGTATTGTCGAGCGCGCCCTCGATGTGGAGCAAACCGTTATTTTGGATGCAAACGATCTCTTATTCTACCTCGACGCGCCAGCGCCGTGGGCGCCTCGAAGTAAATCTGACAGAATGGCTCTCCACAGTATTGCCATGAACGTCAGAAGCGCCGACAAAATGTGTCCGTTTGTTTCGGATCTTCTGGAGTGGCTGCAAGACCCAAACTGGCCCGTCGCTCCTGGCTGTTGCGAGCAACTCAAGCGGTTTCCCGAGGTGGTGATCAATCCAATCAGGGATCTGCTAAGGACCAGCGATGATGATTTTTGGATGATGCAGTTGCTCATCTTCTTAGAGCATAACATCGAGGGTGCGATGAGGGAGCAGGCGAGGGAGGAAGTAGAGGAGATGGTGAGGAATCCTGCGGAAGAATCCATCGATTCCGGGACGTTAGAAGCTGCTCAAGACTGTTTATCAGCTATGAATGAGTGGAGAGATGCCGCGACAGCAGTCGCGATGTGATTAATCTATAATGGTCATGTTGCAGCTCAGAATACTGACGCGAGTATACATATGGTCCATGAGGTCCGTGAAAATCTGCGTGTCATCATATTCACGTTGCTGACATTCACCACTTGCCTGTCATTTATGCCACAGTGATACGCCCTCGTTTTGAAGTGTCAATGTCTTCATCTATGCGTCTATATGTTGCTAGTATTGTTTTTGCTAAGAGGCATCAACCCAATCCAAGACAGGACCAGTCACGACAATAATTGGGAATGTTTATTGTTGCTAGGTTGTCCCGAAGTCAAGCACGTTGGCGATGCGCTCGATAGATCAACGAACAAGATTGGCAACCTAGACGCCGAGTTCAAAGATTCAAACTTTGGCAATAAGGTGAGTGTGTGCAGCTTCTTTCTCAAATACTCCGAGCACTGTCGCAGGCAAGTGCGAAGAAGGCAAAGTTGTGCGGAGTATACTACTTAGTCACTCTTCAAGTCTAAGTAATAAGTAATGGCACCTCGGGCAAATTCCTTCTCAAGGAGCTAGGCGACTCGTAGCCAGGTGAGGCTCAAGCTTGAGTCATTGTAGCTGTAAGTCTTTCGGAGAACCAGATGACTTGGGAAGGAATGGCGCGACATACCTTCAACTTTGCCGTCGGCAATCACTGGCTGAAGTTGGGCCGGCATTTTTGAACTTGCCTCCCCCCACCACATTGTCCGTTCTTATTCCTCAATGGTGTATCCTACTGACACGTCTGCCTCTAGCACTATGGCAACCATTCCGCAAGAGCTAATAGACCTTATCATTACACAAATCGACCTAGATGACTGTCGTGCTTCGCAAACTCTATCCTCCTGCTGCACCGTCGCGCGTTGTTTCCTTTCCACCAGTCGTGCCCGCCTCTGGAGCCGATTTACAATACTGGAGAACAGTACCAGTGCTGCAGAACTTCACGATATGCTTGTCTCCTCTGGAACTCTGGCGCCCCTCGTCCGAACCATAGCCATATGGTGTTTTGAGGATCTCCGCATGGAGACCTTACGCCTTTTCAACAACGTCACCCACGTTGAATTCATGGGAAGACTGGAATTTCTCCCTGACGAGGTTGCCGAGTATATCGCAGAATCATGGAATGTCTCGGCCATCACTTTTCGAGAGACAGCGTTCGATGACATTTGCATGGACTTGATCCCTCTCTTACATGAATTCTCTAATTTAAAGGAGATTAGGTTCTTGTATTGCGAATGCCGTGGATATCGCCTTACTCATGAAGACGTTGCGGGTCGGAGAGCTTACGCAAACGTGGTTGTGTCCGCACCCGAATCACTGTACATGGATCTCACATCCTCTGGCATTGGCATTACCGAGATCATCCTGGCGAAACCCTGGATATTCTCATTGGAGCGCGTAAGGTGCCTCACCTTGGCTTTTCACCCTCAAGAATCCATCTCAGAAAGAAGCGAGGCCACGATGCACAAGATCTTCAATGCGCTGCCGCAGCCACTGCAAGAATTGTCCTTGAGACACCACGATTCATGTGGGTGCGCATCTTCTTGTTATCTCGGGACTTTCTTAGTGTTTTGTCAGTATCGTTGGAGGATGATTCGAAGCTCATTCCTATAGCCCGTATTCCTCACATATCGTTCGACATATATCAGGGCAACAGACCGCTCGAGACAATGAAATGGTGGATCAGGAATCTGCAGGATGCGTGGGCGAATCAGAGGGATAGCTGGGCCATACGTGAGATTCATGTCAATGTCATCATCGACTCCTGGGAGCGCTATGTCGGCAAAGGCGTCTTCGACGACCTCCTTGTGCCAGACGTCTGGATATCATTGGACGAGATCTTGGCAGCAGTTCCGTTAATAAAGTTGGTTGTCCGTGTTCACGCTGCTCAGAGCATAGACGACGAAGAGGTGTTGGAGTTTGAGCCATTGCTCAAAGGGCTTTTTCTGCTGTCAAGGAAGCGAAAAGAGTTCTTCTGGGTCGAAACGTTGCGTCTTTTAAACTACTCTTAGAATCTAGCATGGAATGTACACGAAGCCAAAATCGATTTGGAGACAACAAACAGATACATATGATCGTACAATGCGAAGCTTCACAGAAGTTCGTGTGGGGACATAACTGAAACCGAAGGCAGAATAAATAAAGGGCAGCTGCCCTGGCCCTTTGGTGAATAAATACTAGTCACCTCTCATTCAAACGTGCATGCACAAGCCCTCCTCAACCTAGTAGTAGAAAGCCCGTTTCTCTTTCCCCTCCTTGGATGTCTTCTTCTTCCGCGGGAGAGCGCCTCCCAAAATGGTTGACCACATAGTCGGGCCTTTCGGCGGAGTCAGGTTCGGGGGAGGAAGGTTTTCAATAAAGAAAGTGACGCCAC
The DNA here is from genome assembly GCA_015501055.1 of Mucidula mucida. Taxonomy (NCBI): domain Eukaryota; kingdom Fungi; phylum Basidiomycota; class Agaricomycetes; order Agaricales; family Physalacriaceae; genus Mucidula; species Mucidula mucida. The sequence continues at coordinate 10,612 of JADNYV010000094.1, forward strand.
GGCGCTCTCGAAGAGTAAGCCCGGGTACTGATGATGATTCAGAGCTAGTCTGAGTGTTCAGGGAGCTCGACGAGCTCATGGATGATATCGAATCAGAACGTGTAGGCATGATGCGGGATTCCATGGCAAAATGAATGACTGTGGTAGAGAGCGCGATAAATGAATGTGTGTGGCGAAGGTGCGCTGCCTGAGCGATACTGCTGAGGTCGATGATGGACGTTGTCTGTGCATTTCAGGCAACAAAAGCCAGTCGCTATATACGCTCTCCTTTGTGGCAGTGATCGTGTTACCGCTATGCACACTGTGCAGTTGGCAAGGCCCAGATTCCCCTCCTATAATGTTCAGGGCCTTCAGGCTTCATATCGTTTGCTTCCACGGGGGCCACCGGCGGTGATACCACGATTTGTGCAATTCGCTACCAACTATCGTGAGGTTGACATATGGGGAGCGCCACGATATACATAAATTCCTTAGTTACATAACAGTACGTCTGTCATCGTGGAGTTTGCGAGGTCCCGGTTATCAGATGGCCTTGAAAGAATGCACCCCCGCCGAGTTCGACGACGTTTTCCATGGTTGTCGATACGGCAACTTCCTTCGTGTTGTGGTGAATCCGCATAGATAATGTTGTAATATGCTACCATTTGCTTGGTAGTAACAGCGTCAGGAGGAACGGCGGCAAGTATTCAGTAATGATACCTGTACCCCCGTAGATCGGAGGTAACAAACAAGGCTTGCCTGCGTTTGCGAATGAAATGATCCTACCATCGGCCAACGCGTGCGAGGAATGAATCTTCTTCTCCCATTGAACCTGTAACCTATAATCTTGTTGCACTGCTGCTGAAAGGGAGGCGGTTGAAGGCACAGAAGAGGGTAAAGTGTAGTATCGCTATATGGCGTCTATAGGAGCGAAGTCGGACGCGGAATATCAGCCACGCGTGGAGGGTTTGAGCCCACATCCCTTGTCGTTCCTAGTGTTGATTTTGGCGTGGCGCCGTGCCAATGCTATTGATTCACTGACATCCGTACAGTGTGCCAAGATCCCCGAGACGAAGAAATACATTACAGACTCGACGACGATGTCGGCGTCAAGTCGTTTCCATCAGATTGTCTTCGAAGCCCAGCACGATAACGGGGCCAAAAACAAAAGCATCGAAGTTTGCCGACATATACGTATTCGGTCAAGGTTCGAAGTCCAAATCGACACGTTTACGCGTCGTTTATCGTGGCTGATCCTCTACTCCGGCAGATCCGCGATATCTTCTTCAAGGCACTGTCCTAGTCTTGCATATCGCCAAACTCACTCGACGCAGACAATTGGCTCGTCGACACCCTCGACCTTACATCATCCAAGTTGTGTTCTGCAGTCATCGACATGGAGAAGTTACGATGGAGCGATGAAGGTGAGAGTGGGCCAAATGATCATGCAAAAGAATTAATTTGACAACTTGAACTTAACAACAAGCTACTACAGATATAAATAGCAGAACAGTAATATGTGAGTCAGGCCAACCCACAAAACGTGTCAGTGGAACGAATGCCTACAGGTCTAGTCAATCGGAACTAGACGAAGACGCAGTTCGGGTAGATAGAGCGTGAATATGTCCTTCGTATCCCGCTCGAAGGTTCGTTCAACCTCTTCATCCGCGAGCTCGATGTCAAAGTTCATGACAAGCTTCGAAATCACGGTCCGCATTTCCTGGTTAGCACGTATTCAGCTCTGAGCGGACATGTAATGGCACGGCAACTTACCATTCTGGCCAGTGTCTTACCAATGCAGCTCCACTGCCCTTTGGAAAACGGAATGAAGGCTTCCCTCGTCTCGGGATTACCCTCCTTTTCCCATCGCTCAGGATCGAATGTCATAGGATTATCCCAATATCTTTCGTCCTTGTGGATCGTCCAAGGCGGTACGCTCACAATCGTGCCCCCAGGTACGAAAGTGCCATTGATGTTCAATCCTTCCGGAGGCGTGACACGGGTGAGACCACTTGGAACTGGCGGATGGAGACGAAGTGTTTCCTCGATCACCCAATCGAGGTAGTGAACATCCTTGAGAGGTGGGTATGACCATTCAGCACCATTGAATGCTGCTAGGAGCTCTGACTGGAGTTTCTGGCAGATCGCCTTATTGCGAGCGATTTCGTAGAACGCGTTCGTCAGGGCTGTCGCCGATGTGTCGCTAGTGCGCTTTGTCAGGCTGATATGGAATGGATACAGAAGGCGAGCACAAACCTTCCTGCGAAGATGATGATTCCAGCATCGGCGTGCATGGCCATTGGACCTGGTGCGGCAGACCTATCGTTCTCGAACTTTGCCTTGAGCAACCAGGACAGGACATCCGTTGGCTTGTGGTCCTTGTCCACTTCCTGATAGAGCCAGTAAGTTCAAGATCCTTTCCGAACGCACTTGCTTACCTCCTCCTTCTTCATCAGTTGCTGCTTTGAATACTCCATGAATTTGTCGAAGTTCATAACCATTGGTCCCACCACCCTCATGGTCATCCTCAGGAACCAACTCACGCTACCAAATATCGTCATCATCTTCAGTGTGTTATGCAGATTCGACAGCGAGTGGTGAAGGACGCCAGTTTCCATAGAGTGGAAGTCCTTCCCGAGCCCGATATCTCCCATGAAGTCGAACGACCAGAACATTGTCCATTGTGTCATGTCCACGACGGACTGCCCTCGCAGTTGGGAAATGAGAGTGTCGGTCTTTGCAGTGAGCCGGGGGAGGAACTCATTGAGAGCTAACAGAAATATTAGAAACCACCAAATTCAATAGAAATGGGAACGTACAAGCGGTGCTGAAAGCGCGATCCCACGCCTTTCTGCGACGTCTGTGGTCGTCGACGTCTTGTGTTGTTTGCAGGGCGAGCATCTTAGGATCAGTCGACATGGACGCGTAAAACGGACCCTTTATGCATTTAGAATGCGGACCTAGCCCTCGGTGAGAACATGGATTGCTCGCAGGTAGTCCAAACATACCATAGATATGAGGGATAGCAGAAGCGTTGTTGATGGACAACTCTCTTGGGCCTTTGGCAAAGTATCAGTAACGCCGAGATAACCAAACGACATAGGGTTCGCCATACCTACGCGCACGAAATCGCCCCAGGTATGATGCATTCCTTCGACAGACCTGAACCAGTTGAAGTCAGTCTTCAAGATATGCCTAGTAATCCACCAAGATGAGATGCGCGCTCCACGTGGGCCCGGGAACTTGCTCAAAGGATGTAATGGCGAAATGCGATACACTGCGAACGTCGAGAACAATCCGACATTGAACAACGCGAAGGAGAGTAAGATCTCAAGAACTTTGATGCCCGGTACGAAGAGTCGCAACGCCGTTACGAAGCCCGTGCAAGTGAGGATGACGGTGACCCATGGATGGCGTTCAATATCCAAGCTGACCAGCGCGGTAAAGATGGGCCAGGAAATCCCCGTTAATAAGGAGGTCAAGAATGGTTGAGCAAACATTTCGCGGTGGCGACAGACGAGATTCCGAACAGTGACTCCTCCAACAAAGCTTTATGAACTCTCCTGCCGCTTAAGCTTCCGACTGTTTCGTGGGCGCCGCAATTTGATTTGTAGATGAATGCAGGATTGACTTGATTTGCTTCAGAGGGTTCAACCCCTGAAAATCACGAGGTGTGCTCGTGGCGCAACGCCAAGTCCGTTAGGACGTTAAGAAGGCTTACAGGAAGAGTACCAATCGTAGCGTAAGGTGTGTGAATGCTTCCATAGCGAGCAGACTTCAAGTAGGCATGTGGATTACCTGTGGCGAAGGAAATCTCTAAAAGGACTGATCGCATCGCCTCGATTGCTTCAAGTTGGTCCCCGAATGGACCTGAACTCGACCAGTTTGCGTTCTCGGTCTTCAGCGGGTATTGCGGCAGTCAGTAGACTCTTGCTGAAGTAAACAGCATCTATCATCATCTTTGTAAGTAGATAAGATGACAATATTTCCAAGCTGTAACATCACACTTATCTTGAAACGCACAACGACTGCGCGAACCGCTCACAAAGCGGATAACAAAGGAAAATCTCCGGGCCCAGACTTACAGACGCGAACATACATTACTCCTGGATCTGGTCAGCGCCACAGTTAACTCTGTATGACAAGGAGTGGATGTACAGAGATGGGCCGCCTCGAGAGTTATCGGTTATGGATATATTATGCTGCATTCCTAGATCATCGTGAACGTTACACCTTTTTAGACTACTGCAGTCGAGGTTTCAAAATTTCAGTGCTTACTAATATTTGGGATTAGCCGAAAGTTTCCCGCGGTACCTAGTCAATATTGAATCCTTAGCTCATGTATGAGGAATGGGGCGGAGTCCAAGCGGACCTGCTCTTGACAGTGGATTTAAAGGTGTTGGTCCGTCGGTCACCTTTGGATTACTGAGGCTTTCTTTCCAAGATCCAAATCCAATGGGCTGATCGACACGTGCGTTTTGATCTCGCCCATTTTTATCGTTTCGCAAATCCGCTGAAACTCCATTCTTACAGTCGAAGGGGATAACGCGCGCCACCCCTCTTTGCCTCCGGTCGTCGACCAATAAGTATCAGGAGATCTGGCTTCGTCTGGTTTCATGGCCTAGCCAGCACGGAGCAAGCTCACCGCCAAGACGGGTGGGGCTGCGATTTGCGGGCAAATGTCGACGGTGATGGATCTAGCAACAAACACAACACGCGGATCGATAACCCCACTCTGTTCTCGTTACTGTACCATGTTGATCTCGTAACATGCCAGCTCGTGAGGGGCCGACGCACAAGTCACTTGTCCGACGCACTCGTTATATTACGTTGAAGCCTTCTATCTAATCATTTTCTGTCATCGTTTCCATCGCTTCCGTTTCGTTTGCCGCTTGCATAAAATCCCAACGTACTCCAGTCTGAACGAAACTCATACCCGATCCATCCCATCATGTCGAAACCGAAAACTCCTCTTCGTCTCTTGGCGGACATCATAACAGAATCTGTGGATCGGATTGAAGCTCACCTCGATGAAGTTGGAGTCGAGTTTCCCAACATGGACGCGCCGTACGACCCCTCAAGTCCTGCTGAGAAAGCATTGCTGGATGAGAAGGTCCTCCTTTCACAGAAACTTGTCATTGCTGCAGCCGCTCAGCTTCTTGCAACTGTACGACAACCTGTCCAGACTGTCGTAGACTATGGTCAGCATATCCATATTCCCTCGGCCATTCGCGCTATGTCGGAGAGTTGCATAGTCGAAATAGTTCGCGATGCAGGCCCAAAGGTACATCTTGATTTACCTAGGCATCGGTTGAGTGTCTAGCTCAACCACCTTCCAGGGTATTCATGTTAATGACATCGCACGCAAAGCTGACACCGATGCCGCGAAGACTGGTGAGTTCTCTGAAAACTGTGCCCTGGTGAATATACTGAGGAACTCGAAGGCCGTTTATTGCGAATGCTGGCCAACCAGTTCATCTTCAAGGAGTTGTCTCCAGACGTCTTCGCGCTCAACCGCTTGGCGTCCGTTGTGGATACAGGGAAATCTGTCGAAGAACTTAAGGCCAAGTCGGTTCAACCTTCCCATACTTTTGCCGTAGACTTAGCTCTTTAGACCTTTAGAACGCTACACTGGGACGAACGGAATAGCTGCGGTCTTCAACATGAGGTGCTTCTTCCATTATTTACTGCAGGTACTGGATCTTACTTGCTTGCAGTGCTGACGAGATCAGCAAATCCGCCTCTTACATACCGGAGAACTTCCTTGACCCAAAGCATCGCCACTCAGACGAGCCCAATCACTCTCCGTTCAATCTTGCCTTCAAAACAGACTTACCACTGTTCCCGTTCTACGAAGCTCCTGGAAATGAAGCTCGTCTGGTTAGATTTGGGATCGGTATGAGCGGTACGTATCTCTGCTACATTTTCTGTCAATGACGCTCATCAAACTCACTTGTAGGTACGACCCGAACGGAACCTGAGGATGGTATCCTCAGAGGTGAGATTTGGGCAATGTTACCGATGTTGAGCCATCTTAACGTATCAAAGGATTCAAATGGCACGAGCTGCCAAAGGACAGCGTTTTGGTTGACGTCGGAGGCGGCGTCGGCTCCTCCTCTCTGCTCATCTCAAAGGCGAATCCCCATCTCAAAATCGTCGTCCAAGATCGCCACGCCGTCATCAAAGATTCCGAGGCGGTATGAACTTACACACGCACCTCTTGTCAGCTGCTTTCCTTACTGACCTTACCTAGTTCTGGAAACTCAGATATCCTGAAGCCATCTCCGATGGGCGAGTCAAGTTCCAAGGTCTGTCGCATTCCGTCGGCGTTGCATGCCCCATTTAAACTTATGACCGTAGGCCATGATTTCTTCACTCCGCAGCCGGACAACAATGCCACAGTTTACATGATGCGCTTTATTACCCACGATTGGGCTAATCGCCGAGCGAGACAGATCCTTCAATCTGTTCGTGCGGGCGCTCGCCCGGGAACCAAGCTTATCGTCATTGAATCCATCGTGCCTTACACCTGCAAGGCGGACATCGTTAATGAAATTCCCGGAGCTGCTCTTCCTGTAGCTCCCTTCCCTCTCTTACCGTCGTACGGAGCTGCGGAGAACTTGGCGTTCTGGATGGACATGACCGTACGTTTTTTTTTTGTTCGACTTTGTAGTATGTCAGCAAGCTGATTTTGCTTTCAGATGTACGAATACTTCAATGCGCAGGATAGGACGTTGGGCGAAATGGTGGATTTGACGGCTAGCAGCGGATGGAAGGTCCAGAGGCTTTATCGCATCCCTGGCTCGGACTTTGCGCAGTACGAATGCGTCGCTGTTTGAGGACGAAGTCGCGATGTGGTTTACGTCGATGATGCGCAGTGCGAAGGGGGGTATAGGCTCATGACGAGAAAGAAGCTGAGGAACTAAATGTAAAACTCGTGTACTCAATACGGGTCTCTGCGCTAAACACAGGTGGAAGAAAGAAATTTCATACAAGTTCGTTGTCGACAATGTTTCTTACCTTGCAATCACCCTGGAACTAAAGTATGCAGAGACCATGTCGAGATGACCTCTTACGTCGAAGTCCAAGCTTTCCAGAAGTCGCATTGCCGACGAAGAGTGTGTGCTCTTAGGACCCTGGATAATACACTGACATCGTTGATCCCGAATTTCCAAAAATTTCGTCCTCATGTCCGACAGGCTTAGGCCTTCCGTGTCCGACTTTTCCTCAAGGTTCGGGCCCAAAAATCGCTTCATGTCCGACTTTGGCATGATCCGCCCAAAATTTCCCGTCAGATGGACCCTTTTCAGATTTTTCCGGGCTGTCTACAACAAGTTTCGATCGCCTGAGCCACCCGAACCGCAAGGCCTCCCGCTGGAAGAGTTTCCGCTGAGCCAACAGCTACATCCTGGGAGCGCTCAATAGTGGCTGACACCATGTCCGACACCCAGCTGACACCTGGATGAGGGTTTCTCACCCACCTCGCCCCATGTCCGTACACTGGATGAGGGTAGGCGGTGCGGAAAGAGCTCCATGTCCGACTTTTCCTCCAGGTTTGGGGCAAATTTTGCGTTCCATGTCCGACTTTGGGATCAACGATGTCACTGTATTATCCAGGGTCCTGTGCTCTTTCTCTTCGAACTCGTGGTTGCCTTCTGTTTCACCACCGAGTTTAAGGACCCTCCATGACTCCGTGGCGTGACGTCCTTCATGCTAAATCGTTGGTGGCCAACCAATAACTAGCGGCCTAGAAGAGTCGTCCCTCCCGATGATGCTAATGGGTGAGCAGTGTATATTTTCGATCATAGGTTCAGATCACAGGTCATGAACTGTAGTTAGCTAATAGAGGATTTTTGTAGCGCGGTCCAAATTTTGCCTTGATGATTTCGGATTTAACGGAGTTTGTCGTTGGGCTTGTTTAGGAAGGCGGGTCTTCAGCAAATGCGCGCATTTGTGGGTGCATTCGTCCTCCCCTTCCCTTCATATGTTGTCTCAGAGCTGGATTCACTCATGCAATTAGACCTACCAAGTGTGAGGAGGGACCATGGCGGGGGTGACGCTGTAGCGCATTATTGCTCGCAGGCACACCCAAATGTGGAACGAACCAAATGTTGGATTCGGATCCCCGGCACGACCCGGAATTACCTCGGAAGCCAAAAATTGGGCGTTACAAAAATCCTCTAATGCGCTGGTAGGACCAAGGTTAGTCGACGAGTAGTACTATCAGGAACCGCCAATTTGGACAGTGTGGCCATCATCAGTAATGTGTGCGATTTCAGTCCCCCTTGGTGACTGCCCGTCCTCGATTGTCTCGGTAGTTGTCTTGAGTTTGAGAATACCAGATTTATCGCTGACGCTTTTCAAGGAGTTGAGTGACTGCCAGTTTGGTTGGTACTCTCGCGCAGCGGGAGCAGGCTCGGGGAGGTGGCCGATTCGGCCCCCGGCTATCATTCTCATTCATTCGGCGGGTAAACAGTGAACACCGACGACTGTTGATCCACATCATAATATATGCATCCTGTGAGACCGCATCTAACCTCTCAACAAAAACTTGCTTCTGACCGCCATGATCTTCAGCACTACCGGGAACAAGGCTACCATTGACAGAAAACTTGAAGAGCGAAGCAAAAAACTTGCTTCAGTGGACGTCAACCTCTCGCCAGACCAAGAGGCGTATCTCAAGGCCACAGGTACGCGTCCTTTTGTCTGTCTTTTGAGGGTGGCGCTTAAGCCCCGCCGCATAGCATCTGAGATTGTGTCTTTCATTGCTGATGGAAAATGGACGGCGTCTGCTGTGCTCGAGGCTTACATCCAGCGCTCGGTGCAAGCGCAGGAAGCCACGAACTGTGTTACTGAAAGTGAGTCTCGTCTGGTTCAGCTTGGGTAAAGACTGACGGTATGGGTCAGTCATGTTCGATGAAGCCCGTCTTCGAGCCAAAGAGCTTGACGTAGACTTCGCGTCCACTGGAAAGATTCGCGGACCGTTCCATGGTATTCCTTTCAGTCTCAAAGTATGTGTATTTCGTTGTGTCCTATGTTAGTTTGCTAATACCTGCAACGCGTAGGATCAATGTAAGCACTAAATCATATGTCCAGACGCGTTTAACAGTGGCGCATCTAGATGACTACGAGGGCTTCGATTCGACTATCGGTTTCACCCAATGGGCCAATAAACCAGCTTCCGAGCACGCTACGGTATTTCAGCTTCCCAATTCAGCGCTCTCGCATCCTAACATCAAACTATCAGCTTGTTGCTCAAATCATCGACGCGGGTGGCGTCCCGTTTGTTAAGACAAACGTCCCGCAGACAATGTTTGCGTTTGAATGCAACAATCCTCTCTGGGGCCGCTCTAAACCCTTACAACGCGGCTTATACATGCGGCGGAAGCTCCGGGGGCGAATCAGCCTTACTTGCACTGGACGGCTCCGCGCTGGGCATCGGGTCCGATATTGGAGGAAGCCTCCGAATGCCACCAGCCTACTGTGGCGTTTATTCCTTGAAACCAGGATCTGGAAGAGTTGCCCTCGGCGGCGCGCAAGGTGGGTTGATTGTGTACTACTTATGCCAGTTCTATTCATATGGTTTGAAAGATCCGAATCCCACTTTTGAGGGCATCAAGTGCGTCACGGGACCTATTGCGAGGTCCTTGACAGATCTACATCTTTTCTGCCGCACTATTTTTGGACTGGAAGATCCTACTGGGATAGCTGCGCCTCTTCCTTATCGAGAGACTCAGCTACCGACTAAACTGAAATTTGGATACTACACGTCGGGTTTGTACTCCCAGGTCTTGCGGTTCGAGTGTTATTAATATTTGATGAACAGACGAGTTTATAAAGGCGTCACCTGCTAATAAACGAGCCGTTTTGGAGACTGTCGACGCTCTACGGAAGCAGGGTCATGAATGCGTGGAGTTCACGCCGCCTGGCGGTACGTACGCTTGACGATGTGGAAGGTTACTGCTTTACAGGAAAATATAGCCCACGAAGCGCTGGTCATATTCTTGGCTTTGACGTCGGCGGATTCTTACAAGAAGATGTTGAGCCACTTGGGTCCTGACCCTATGGTAATACAGCAGACCTTTCGTGAAGACGGCATAGACTAAAACTCGCACACAGGATGCCTCATTGAGATTGGCTGTATATGGTGCTAGAGCTCCTCGTGCGTTTGCTCTTCCTTGGGAAACCCGCTTGTAAATATGGAAGATCACAGGTTTCTTGACTGCCTTGGTCGGATGGGTTTTGAGAACATTCTTGAAAGACCCGAAAGCTGCAGATGTTATCACGTCTGCCGGGTCAAAGAGTTATCTGGAATACAGCGAGTGGGTTGGGCGCCGTCAACAGTATGCGTTGGACTTTCGAAAGAAGGTGCGATTAATATGAGTCGAGTCACCCAAAACTGAACAACTGACACTCGAGACAGGTTTGGGACCAATACGGTTTCGACGGTATCATTGCACCTGTTCAAGCTATGCCACAGTTACCTCATGGGTAAGTCTCCTTCATCAGTGGCGCGTTTTTGCTCATGGAGGTTTAGTGCCGCAACGAACTATAGCGCTCTGTGCGCGGCGACGGTGTTGTATAATGTTCTCGACATTCCTGCTGGTGTTCTTCCTGTTACGCGCGTTGATCCAGAGAAGGACGCGCTGACGGAGGAATGGACCAAGCGGCAGGGCGAGGGGAGTCGCTTTATGGAGGACCAGATCTTCCGGAACAGCAAGCCGCTGTATGATGTGGCTTCGATGAAGGGAATGCCGGTTGCGATTCAGGTGGTGGGGAAGCGATGGGAGGAAGAGAAGGTGTTGGCGATGATGGACGTTGTGGATGGTGCTTTGGGTGGGAGAGATTTTGGACCGGGAGCGTGCAAGGGAATGAAGGTAGATGTACTTGTGACAGAGTAAAAGGACTGTACATTCTTAGTCTCGGTAAGGATCGATTTCAATTGTATCTATTTGTTGAATTTAAGTTTGAAGAATGTACGTTTGGCGTCTGTGAAGTGCAGCCCGAGCTTTCTTCAAGTCGCGTATTACACAGGCTTCTTGGGACCTTTTGACACGCGTTTACTGACTTGTGATCGGTGGATCGACGTTCGTTCAAAGACGGCGAATGGGGTAAAGTTGCCCAGGGCGTGCATCTTTCCGTGGGCCACATCGGGCGACCTACGCCGAGGAAAGATATGCTCTCGGATCCTACCGATAGCCTTGCATCTACTCCGCGAGACCTCTCAGTGGAAGCGGAGGCGGCGCCTATCTTAGACGCCCATGATCCACCTGCAGCCGTGGATGCCGAACAACTGGTCTTTTTTCTCTCTTTTTTTATTCTTTTGTTCTCGTTGTTGACCATGGCGACCACAGACCGTCGAGAGCGACTTTTTAAACAATGCGGACCCCTTGGCTCTACCACACACTGAATACACCGCCGAAAACGCGCAGAAACTGGCTTCGGACGATTTCAGCATACCTGGACTCGGCAGCACCATGATACGCGCAGAGGCATCACCACGAGGCGACATGACGAACGGTTCAGTCTTTATGCAAGAACCAGCCGCGGTTCGCGATGCCCTGCACGACATCGTAGTCCAAAACGCGAAACTGCGGCAGGAGGCAGCACATGGCGGGCTGGATTTGGCGGGGATCGAGGAGCGGGTCGACGCGGTGCTCACGGACGAGGTCCGCGCGGCGTTCATGCAGACGCTGCAAAATGCGCGCGACGAGATGGACAAGGCGCGGGAGCTGGACAGGTCGGCGGAGGAGTTCCTCCAGACTGTCCTGGTGGACGAGGCGGCCTTGCTCAAATCTCCAGGTGGGAGCACGCCGCCCACTGCGCCCAAGGCAATGCGGCAGCAGCCCTCAGGGCAAATCGACGTGCTATTGTCTCCTACTCGTACCAGACTACGTTGCAGTCCTTCGTTGCAATCCAATGGCTCTTATGCACCACCGCGTCGTTCGCCTTCTAGACACCGCTCTCCGGAATACGAGCGTGAACGACGGTATCGAGAGCATTCAAGGGAACAACCACGACGGGACCACTCAAAAGATCGGTATCGGTCTCTAGACAGAGAACGGTATCGCTCGAGAGAAAAGGAGCGTTCGAGAGATCGCTCAAGAGAACCGTATCATTCTCGAGAGAGAGATGAACGCTATCGAGACCGCTCTTACGACACCCGATACAAGTACCGTTCACCTGCCCCAACATACGACGACCGATACCACAAAAGCCCACGGTATCGATCTCAGCATCGCGATCTACCCCAATCTCATCGTCAATCTCAATCTCACTCTCATTTTGGCTCTCCATCGCGTCCCCCATCTCTGCCTCGAGCCTATTCCCCCCACCGTCGATCTCATGATCATGATCGGGAGGATGTCGAGATGTACGGGCCTGACATTCCGCCCCCACCTTTAACGGCCGTAGATCACAATTTCCCGGTTCCAGCACCCACACAACAAACTGAAGACTACGCACTTACTGTTCCCGGTGTCTGGGCGTTCTGCGCGTCTGGGCCGACGGCGGATGTCCTGGAGTGCAGCTTCACGCTGGACAAGGACACGGCGGCGCAGTGGAATGTTTATGATCCTGAAGGCGCCCCTCGAGCAGAGTACACCAAGAAGCAGCTTCATTTGCAGTTGTACTGTGTTCCTTTGATGGCTGCTCGCGGCGAAGGCATGAGTAATGTACAAATTGAATGGCCAAAGAAGGGACTCTTCATTGTCGAGGTTAATCGTGGAACGAGCGTCGGAAGGATGTTCGTTCCGGATCATGAGGTTCGTTGTTTCTGTTTCTATTTCCCCTAATGATACTCAACTCGCCTGCAGAAGCCCCTTCCCGTGAACATTACCCACGCCGTACAGAAAGGACTCAATATTGTCCGGTTTATCCAGCTCGTGGGCATGGAGAGCGCGTTCATCATCCACGCGTCGGAAGAGACTGTTCCCATTCTTGATACCACTTTGCCTTGACCGTCGCCCTGCTTTGACTTTGATTATACATACTGTGCTTGTATTAGTTATCATTACTGCTTTCTATATTATATCTGTACTTTGTAATACGCTAATGCCGTCTTGAAGTAAGAGGTGGTGTGGATATAATCGTCGGGAGCAGCACCATGGAGCACAACAATGTCGCAGAGAGCGAATCTATGAAGGCATTTTCACGGCAACACTCTGAAGCACATTCAAGTGAGGATAAGGGCACTGGCGACGTGCAGCTGTATCAGTAAGTATGATTGTAAGTTGTAAGTAGGGGGGGAAAAGTACACTATGAAGGGATACAAGAATAAATTAAACATTAAATATCGCATCGCAATTCGCTCTCTCAACGTCGGAGAGCATACTATCACGGGTTCCAGATGTTTTTCTCGAGATTCAACGGTTGATGACTCGACAACTGTGGATCCTGAAAGTTATCCATATCAGTCGGCACCGCTGGCTGCTTGCCGCCCCGCCGCCGGTACTCCTTCATATTCTTTTTGTACTTTTTCGCCCCATCATGCACATTTATCGCAGACTTGTGCAGCTCGTGGCTCACACGGAGCATGAGGTCTTTCAGCGACGGATTCGGGTTTTCTTCTATAATGAAAGTCAGTCGCTCTGGGCATATACAGAAACTGAATTGTCCAACGCAACTGAGAATCTGGACAAGCGCGGTGGTCATGGATTTCCCGCAGTCCTCCCATGATATCTGGCCGTCCTTGCACGAGCCGAGCGATATCACTTGCGCCATTTCGTGCGCAGCGCCATCTGGGGTGGTGGTGCACCAGCCGTCGCACGGAAATAGTGCGACGGGGCTCTCGCAGAGCTCTATGGGAGACATGGGCGTTGGCATCGAGGGCTCATACGCCGCCTTGACGCTGAGCTTTCGCGTCTGCACGCGCTGCCGGCCCTCGCAGTGCTGAATGGAGCTCTTGCGCGTCTTGAGCATCGAGTCGCTGACGCGCTGGGTCTGATACACGCCGCGGGTGCTGACCAACGGGCCATCATAGCCTTGTTCGAGCGCGTTTTTCCGCACGTTGTGGTTCCACAGAGAGTCGGACTTGCGGCGGCCCTTGGACACGTAGGGAACGTACACGCGATTGCAGCGAAAGTGATCGAGGTCTGCCAGTACACACATATGAGTGGGGGTTTTTGAGAAGGAAGGAAAGAAGGAGTAAACCGAGCAGTGAGGCTGAATGGCAGGAGTCAAAGACGGCGATAAGCTGAGATCCTACAGGGAGTGAGTCCACGAGATGTGCGCGCAACTCCTGCACAAGGTTAGTTAATGTGAAGATAGTGTGAACTAGATGGATGAATCGCACATTGTCGCGAATCATCAGTTTCTCGTCATCCACATCTTTTCCTTTGGCATCCATCGGCAAAAGACCTACGCCATTATCAATGTCAATAAGCGCTCCACAAAGTGCACTGTGGGAGTACTGACATTCATCCATTCCGTCCTCTTCGGTGTTATCCTTATTGCGAATCTGTTCGACATGACCAGAGTCTGGCAGGTCCGTTACTTTAGTTGGACAGACGTAGGAATAACCATAAGTATGTCAACGCACAATGGAAGAAAAAGTGATCGCCGGGCTTCGCGTCGCGCACGAGGTTGTCGATCTCTCTCAACTGCCATGAGAGATGAGTAAGAACTCAAACGGCGGGGAAGGGCGAACACATACGATATTCTCGCGCGTAGGTTGAAACCGCGGGTCTCCACCATCGTCTATCAGCGTCACGATGTCGTCGGGGGAGTAGTGGTATTCCTCTACATATGCCGAATATCAGCCAACGGCACGGAGGGAAAATATCGAGAACGCACTCATGACGAGATCCTTCATCTGCCATACATCCACATGAGAGCCCTGGAGTTGCCCACTTCTCGCTGTGCTGGCAGAGTCCCTCCATAACCGCTTGACAAAACGCTGTTTGGGCCCAGAATAATTGATGCCGATGAGAAGCGCCCGTCTCTTCGGAGTCGGCTCGGTGACGAGCGGCGGGGCATACGGCCTACGAGGTCCGCGATGCTTGTTGAAGTTGATGATCTTCATCCTTGCAAGAGGGACAGGATGATGGATATACGCTTTCTTATATAGATCCTGAGAAAAGGCACTGGTTAGGCAAGGCTGTGTCGCGTTCAGTACGCGTTAGAAAATGCAATGCCTGCCTTTTAAAGGTCCCACACGATTAAAATTAATGAAGAGAACGAAAAAAAAGTGAAAAGGTGAACGATAGAATACGGTGAAAGAAGAGAAATGCAGTGAAGGTCGAAGAGAAAGAGAAAGACCTGTGACCCTGACAGTACCGCTGCTGATTAAAGCTTTGACGTACGAATTGGCGCTTGTTGGCGCTTAGTATCTGTCATGGCCAGTCATACTTAGGTCAGAGCTCGCTTTGACACAATCAAGACAAATATAGCCAGACTCTTCATATGGCCAATGAGTGAACGCGAAACACCGCTTGTCGACGTAGACAGTTGGCCGGCTGATATCTTACACAATGTGATGGGGCCAGCGCTATCTATCCATAGAACCTGATTGTCGCGAACGGAGGCATATCTTTAACAAACCGTAAATCTATGTATGGGACCTTGAAACGAACAGTAGGAACTGTCGATCACCCTAAAACGCATCCCTCCATGTCCATTTAAAAAGCACCAGCGATTCGAGAGCTTAATGCGCGAGGACGCGACTGTAATTAGGAGTCGGGACGTTGGGAATCTTCGGGAAGAATTTGAATCAGTGTCACGACTTTTGAGCGTCTATGACCAAAAATACTTGGGCGTCGATGAAAATGCTTCATGTCATACTACAAATCGAGATTCAAACCCCAAACGGTGTGGATTGTCGTCCTTGATAAACATCGTATTACTGGACGAAAGACCGGCATCGGTAATATGAGGGAAGGCGCTCCCATTGTTATTGTCAACAACCTGAATGAGTGCGCCACAGAGTGGGTTGAGACAAATAAAACATACTTCGTATATGATTTAGCATGCGGAATAAAGGCGTTAACTTGCAGATGGGATTTCAACGCCTTTACCCATATTTCTGCTCTTCCGTCGCACCCAGAGTGCGATTGGATGAGGAAGTTGGGACAGATCCAGACGGGTAGTTATTGAGTGCGAGGCGTGGCCATGCAGGGCATTGGACTCTGGATAAGACTAGCTCGCTGGTGTTTGACGGTGTCAAGGCGGCAAATGGCCTTGGGACGCTCGATGCTACTGATAGCACGAGGGAGGATGATGATATCGACACGCGGTCCGACTTTTAGCGAGTCAAGATGAACTTGAAACGCCGCTTGTCGACGGTGGCAGTTGAACAGGAACTGATGAGTTGATGGTACTGCAACCTGATTGCCAGAGGGAGGCACAGCTATTTATGGACCTGAAAACGAACAGTAGTAAGTGAGCAAATCCCTCGATGTTCGTCAAGCATTATCTCCGCCACCTGCTGTCCACGGATCTTTATCTGGCTGCTTTTACTGGGAGCACTCTCATATTATTGCCTTCTATACTCTAGTATAACTCACTTGGGTATTGGATGGGATGGATTAGGATGACGGTTCCGGTATTAAGAATCCAACAAGACATGTATCAAGCATAAACTCGACATTAACCCAGGCGTGCGTGAGAGCTAGAGAAACACGATGAGATACACAGTCACTTTCCGGGAACAACCACACATACCAAACAACTTCGTGCCATCCCGCCCCGCAACGCGCATGAGCTCCCGCTCTCCCCCAGGATGAAAAGCAAGATACGGCGTAATATTATACACCTTGCCATTAAACGCCGACCACGCATCGTCCCGCTTATTGTGTGTCTTCAGCACCGATGGCGGTATCCGTCGCAGAGTATCGACGCCCTATTAGCAGACAGTCAGCCCTCCATGTCCGTAGGCGATATATCAAGTCCCACTCACCCGGAGATCCTCGCCAGAAGACTTGAGCTTGGCCCAATCCAACGGACTATGCCCAGGCGCGAGCGCGACCTTGTCTCTCTTCTTCGACGGCTTGACGGGCGCCTTGGTCGTGGTCAGCGGAACCAAAAGGGACGACGAGCTCGCCACGCCGGGCTGCCGCACCGCCAAGCCGGGGGCAGGCGGCGGTGGCATGAGCTGGGTGTCCGAGAGGATCTTGGGGATGCCAGGATTTGCGCGCTGGGCGCTGTGTAGGGCTGGGAAGGCAGGTGGCTCGTCGTTGTTCTCTCTTTCGGTTGCCTCGCCATCGTCGTCCGAGTCTGGAGGTGAGATGGTCGTGATTTCAGGCGCGGATAGTGTTAATGTTGGGGCGGTCTGTTCTGGGGCGCCAGAGAGCCAGCTACGCAGGAAGGAAGTCATCTAGGTGGATTAAGGGCAAGTCTATTATAGGCGCCGTGATCAGTGACTCATCAATCAGGGAGCTCGGATTGGATGGTGAAGTTTACAGATAAATGTTCCCTTAAGGCCACAGAAACGTAAAAGGAAGAAGGATATCATGGTATTGATCGCACGTAGAAAAAACAACTCCAGAAAGGATAGAAGTTTGTCTGCCAATTCACGCGGGATGTACCTCTTCTGCGCCGACAAGGCAAATTGCGCTGTACCCTTAATATCCTCTAAAAATGGAAGAGTGAAGTCGATGAAGGGTGTTACTCCCGCGGCGCTCACAAATAGTCGTCGCGGAAGATTGAGGAGACAGATTGAGAACTCGTCGTAGCTGAAGGAAGCACAACGAGAATGAATTCGACTTGACCGATAAAATGACGACGACGATGAAGCAGTCTATGCGATTGAGCAATGATGCGAAATGCAAAGGCGCAGATGATACTTCTGGTTCAAGCGTTGATTGGAGAGCCAAGTCCTAGGATGAAACTTTGAGGATTTGGCCTGGCTCCTTTAACAGTTCTCAGCAAGAGTAAGCATACTTCTTAATCCAGGTTCTGAAGATACCGGTCAGCCAAAACGCCAAAAGAGAATAACGAAAGCTCACTAAACTCAATTGTGGCGCGACCGAATGTGTCTACATAATATCATAGCAGCCTAACACGAATAGTAAGTGATATAGTCAGTACCATGGTACATAAGAGCAAAGCAAAGCAATCCGAATGAACAGCAAACAAAACAGCAGCTAAGTATGTAAATAAGCATCAAACTCCAGTATCAGGCACAATCCCCAACGCATTCAACGCCTCCAAACCGCGTACAGCCCAATACGCCACCAAACCAGGATTATTAAACCACATCTGATGGGGTATGATCCCATCGTCTTCCTCAACGGAAGTCGAGAACGACGAAAGCTCAACAGCAGTGGTGACTGGGGATGAGGGCGTCTTAGCAGGTACGGAAGACGAGGGAAGATCCACCACACGATCAAGAGGAGAAGAATCTGGGGGAGCGGTGGCTTGAGACAAACCCTTGGGAAGTACAACTTTAGGCACAGCTGGGGAGGAGATATGGGGTATCGACACATCCGGCTCGGATATTGGGTGAGAGTCCTCCTCAACTTGCTCAATATCGTCCAATCTGATTCGTTTGTTCGAATCGTCTCCTTCGTAACTCTCCGCGTCTTCCTCATCAACATGCCGTCGTTCTCCCACATTCAAGAGTCCGCCACTGCGCATCCACGCCGCAACGTTGCTCTGGGTCTTGAGTGTATTCAACACCCCAATAACCGCTAGCAACGTGCGGTCGTATCCAAAGTTCTTCTTTGAGTCTCGCTTCCGTTTGCGCCGCTCCACTCTCGCTTCCACCTCCGAATTTCAGCGACCGGCTGTTTGGTCTCTGGCGTCAATTCGTTCCCATAGATTTCAATATCCGCATCACCAACAGCAAGTTTCTGGAGAATCCCCTTGGCAGTTTCATGCTGACGAGTAGCAACGTCCTTTTTCCGCATTTCGCCCGTGTACTCGGGGATACACAAGTGATTCCAGGGTTGGAGACGCGCCTTGAGAGGAGAGTCATCGAGTAGAAGCGTGCTCGACGCTGAATGTACGGGAATAGGCAAGGGGGTGTCATCGGGAGGTGACAACAGAAGGGGTTTCTGTGAGCCTAGGGAAAGGCCAGGAATCTCGTCGTCAGACGTCGTTGATGTGATAGCGTCCTTGATACCAATCTTGGCCCAAGGTCTCGCAAGATTCTTCGTCGTTTGTGTTTTCCCGTCTACTCCGACTTGAGAAAGTATTTGGAAAGAACTCTAAAGGACGTACGATATTCGGGGACCGTCAAACCCAGTGTATCCCTGGCCCACACCGCCACGAGATGCGTTTTATCCTGGTCAAAAGCCTCCTCTATCATGATGTCCACGTTATTGGGGCGTGCCGAGCTCCAAACCATTGTATCGAGCCAAGTCCGCGTCTCTGGATGGAAGAGAAACTGTCGGAACGAAGGCATATATGGCCGTGGCCGTGCGATACGGTGTTGATATGGTTGGCCTGGCACGCGCACTTGATACTTTTCCCGATATAGCAGAGTACCATTAAGATCCAGTATGAGTAGTTTGCGTGAGGATGATGGATCGGATATGGGTAGGGATGGCTGCTGGGACAGCTCAAGATATTCATGAGATGGTTCAGTGGGAATCGGAGTGAGAGGGCGCTTGGGGGAGTAGTGAAACTCATCCCGTGGAGGAGGTGGTGGTGGAGGAGGGGGATGGTTCGCATGCAATTCATGTCTGCGCTTTCGATGTCGACCTTTGTACCGTGGAGGCTCCCGTTGCATGCTCGACTCGTATGATACATTCCGATGAGGATATTCCTCGCTGTGATAGGGCTGGGAGTGGGAGTCGTAATGGTAATTCGAATCTAGAGCAGATTCGAATTCAGAATACGGATTGGAGGGTTGTGGATCCCCATACGAATCTGAGTAAGGGTCCTGGAAGGCCGCATATGGGGGCGCAGCATAAAAGCTATGGCCTGACGCGCCTGCATGATAGTTGTCATATCCAGCCATGATGGGTGCTAGAAAAGCAGTAGTTGTTTGGGCCTGTTGAACAGCGCTACCAACGGGCCGGCTTGAACATCCTTTCCTGAAAGTGCTGTAGTGCTAGTCTGGAGCCTATGTGGGTGTGAGGCTCACTTCGGAGTTTCAAAATGCACTAAGGTTAGGGTTACCGCTGGTTACCAATCACGCTAAATCGTCCAGTGTTCACTGAGCACTCATCCCACTTTCACCAGTGTAATCTACGTATAATGGAGAGATTGATGTGGCACAGCGCCTCAACAGTGCAGTGCGGGCAGTTGTTGCAGCGCATCCGGCCATTCGGAGGATTGTTATCGAGTTGCAGGTGATCTATAGTGAAAATTCAAGGAATAATGAACCGTAGACAGACCTTAGATATGCAATTTTGACTAAAGGCTGTAAATTCGAGGTACATGATGCATCAGTAGTGCAAAAGCTGCGAGCTTGTATCCATCTGGTTCCGGTCCGACGGCACACTCTGTGGTTAGGGTTCGGCATCTGCAAATTTCGAAGTCCGAAGTGAGCCTATGAGGTACCCCCTACATAGGTTCCAGACTCTACTAAGAGACGATCGTGAGTATCCCATCTTCTCTCGTTGAGTCGGTTTACGAGACTACCTCCTTCTTGCTCTTCGCCTTGTCTTCACCTCCATCCCATCTTGGTCGCGCTGCACGCGATATGGCCGAGTTTTTACCCTTGGAGCTCAACCTCCTCATCCTGGAGGCCTGTTCTGATACGGATACCCTACGATCATGTTGCTCAGTATGCCGGTCCTGGCTTTCACTTTCCCAATTCTTGCTGTTCAGGAGAACGAACGTTCTCCTGGGAGAAGAGAATCCCGCCCTCATCCCTTCTTATCTCCGACTTCACAGGCGTTCATCCCAACAGTTGGTCCCATTTATCCAACAAGCTGATGGGTCCATGCGCCGGTTGATCAAGAACATTGACATCACGTTCGACAAGGAAACGAAATTTATGTCACTGCTTGGCATTCTCCCCTTGCTGGAAAACCTCCAGTCGTTGACACTCCAGGCTCGATTTCCACAAACAACTTTTCAGTTATCGCCTTGCTGCTTGGCGAGCGCTATCACCCTCACACGACTCGTCCTCGTCAGTGTCACACTTGGACAGTTTGACAAGGACGTAGCAAGTTTACCTAATTTGCGTGAACTGTCGCTGAAAAGTGTATTCTTCTCAGAGTGGTCACAGGCATCTGCGACTGACGCTATCATGTCGTCGGCAGTACCTCAGCTACGAGAACTTTCTGCATCTATAACGCGGCGATCTTTTGATGCTCTTGTAGAGCATCTTCTTCCCCATATGATAGCATTAAGACGTCTAGTCGTCCATATTTTCGATGATCGACATTCCTCGCATGACGCGCTTGACCACCTTATCGCTTTGAACACGGAGACGCTTGAACATCTGGCGACTCATCATATGGTACCTTCATTGCCGCTTCCGCGCTTATGCACGTTATCGCTCTCCTCGGGACAAGGTACCGACGTCTTTCTTATCTATGTGCGCGACATTCTCACATTCATTCGCTCCATCACTACATCCATGCTCGAGGAACTCGTCCTTCGCAGCAGTGCAGCTCATCTACTATCCCATCTCCATTCGCATTCCGCTCAATGGGACGGCCTGCAGGATCTAATCCTGTCAGTCGCGTGGCAGTGCTGCCTTGTAGTCTGCACATTGGAGAATGTCTCTGATGAGCTCTCCGACTTACAGATGCACCCGTCGTTTGAGAGATTACGAGCAGCCGGAAGAATAACATTTGTGGGTAAAAGCATCAGAGATTTCCAGCGAATGGAAGAATAACTTTCGCGGGGGAAAGTATGTGAGTTTTATTCTAGACAATTCTATAACTGAGATGACTCATAAGTAGATTAGATGAGTCGACTTCTGCTCACGAGGTGTGCAGAAGCAGCATCATCGAAGTCTCGACACAGAATGTGTCGTAGAATGCACTATCACCTGTTCGCCCTAAAATGTGCGCGCTGTTCTCGATATATAACATCCAATTTCATTCGCAAGTGGCGTCGATTTTGTTAGGACGGAATGATGGTCTGCACTATGGCGTGCGTATGAGGGTTGCTCCAAAGAATTCGTGTAGGCATTCGAGGATGGTGTAAATGGGCTAACAGATAACGGCCACGTGATGTAAGTACTTGGACCTGCTGCACGACAACAGCCGATCATTCTTTCCTTGCCGCTTACGAATATCGACGAGATGGTTTTCCGCTTTCTGTGGCTTGGCTTTGGCGAACTCCTTCCAATTCATGGAGGCAAATTCGACACCGCTGTTCGAGTCTTTCCCCTCCAGCTCTCTTGATGCTACCACACGACCCGCAAACTATGAACGACACCGAGGGGAAGCGCCCTAAAACTCTCATTCCCACAGCCTCTCACTTGGGGAAACGGGATGATCAAATAATCGCCGATTTTCTTTCGCTGCCAGCTGACACTTTTCGAAATCTACTTATCCGTCCGATATCAATTTCGCCCAAACCACTAAGGTATAATTTCAGTTTGCATACGGCACAATAAGCAGGAGAATCAGGCCCCCAAGTAGGATCCGTCAGTCCAAAAATAGTGGCTCGCTGTTCTGTTATTTTCTTGGTAACGACAGAAAACGGGATTCGGATCTTCGAATCATATGCCTGAGCCTTTTTCCGCACACTCCCGCATCTAGCAGGTGCCCTCCGCTCAACGAAGGGGTGCGCCAACGGCACAGTGCTTAATCCGTTAGGTAGTCGTGGACCTTGACGGTTGATGTACCGCTGGCATAAAGAAGAGGCATGACATAGGCATCATATGCCTTCGCTTTTGAATATGAATATGGATCGCGGAAGTACACAATCATCGCACCTTGCACGCCGCCGGTAGTAACTCTATCAGAACCTAGTAGGCAGGCAGCATTCGAAGGCGTCCTCCATTATCAGATCCGATGCCGAGCACGAAGCCGTCATCTCTGAAAGCAAGGCAGATTCACCCCCAGAGCGTTCACCGCATATATGGATCG
This sequence comes from Mucidula mucida, assembly GCA_015501055.1. Lineage (NCBI taxonomy): Eukaryota > Fungi > Basidiomycota > Agaricomycetes > Agaricales > Physalacriaceae > Mucidula > Mucidula mucida. The sequence goes on from JADNYV010000094.1 coordinate 33,528, forward strand.
CGTTGTAGGGTTACAAGGAGCGACTCCAGAGAGATTGTTGCAAATATTGTCTGGGCTGACGAACGTGACGCCACCCGCGTTGATAATTCAACATCAAGTAACAAACTAACCGCTTGATATGAGGATGTGATAGCGCTGGATGTGCGAAGCTAAGATACCATATACCGTAGCGGACTACTCACCTTGCATACGACGCGAAGAAATACATACTTTGTGACTGGAGAACATGTTACGGAATGGTACCTGAACGGTCCGCGGATCTTTCTGGTCGATGCAGACCTATCGTCCAGCTCTTTGACTCGAAGCCGAGCTTCAATGAATATACTGAGCTCACGATAAGTGTTTCTTTATCGATGGTTTCAGGACAGGACCAACTTCAAATAATACACTGGTTTATAGCTTCTCGTGCCTATATCAAACGTTGAGTACCGTAAGCCTCGAGTAGAGCTGAAGGCGTACGCCCATTCTCCCTTGGCGATGAAAAGGAGAATTTCAGGTGCTATGCGGCTTGAGTGATGATCTCGACTCTCAGAAGACAAAACAACGAGTACGAGTGGCCGTAAAACTCTGTCGAGAGGTTGACATCCGCCGCAGCGAGTCTTTCGCGACATGGAACCTTGTTCCATCATTGGTACATGAGTAATTTTGACCGTCAGATCCCGTGTACACCAGAATAAAAACTCAACTTGAACTTTACTGAAGTAGCAACTGCTGGCATTGTTGTACCCTTGAGGACGGGCCTGAACGCCGGGTGCGAATGTGCGGCGACTGGCAGCATTGCCGTTGGCCACGTTGAGCATGATGAACTCTACCAGATCACGCGCTACGTTGATTTTTCTGCTCTTTCAGATACAAATGTCCGGGGCGTCGGTATTAAGAAAGGATCCCACCTAAAAGGCTATAACATCCAACCTAAAAGGTTGAGCGAACACGAAAATAGAGGAGAAGGGAGACTGACACCTGGGACGAGGCCACACCTACAGAGCGCCCGACAACCGTAGGCCGAGCTCGCTTGAACACACCAACTTGCAAACTCTGTCACAGGAATGGCATGAGCCTCGACGTGTTGCACCACGAGCCAATTTTAGACGACATTGCGAGGGATGGACGTGCTGAGCCCGATATGCCGTCTAGTTGGTGGGACACTTGAAGCGTCGAAGATCTTATATTCTGTTGTAGAAATGCGGTCCGTAGGAAGATGTCGTCCGAAAACTCAGTCGTGCACAAATTTGAAGCCTCTGCAGGTAACAAGTTAGTGGGTCCGGCCATGAGCATCAGACAAATCTCGCCTCGAACGCAAAATTTGTGCAGCGTCTGACGCAACGACCCGGACACCCATATTGATGGTCCATCGACCATACATGCATCTACGTGCCGCAAGTTGTTGGGTTTACCTGGGAGGTCTTCGAGCTGGAGGTTGGCCCCATGCAAGTTCCGATATCCGAGAGGTCCCAGCAACTTGCCCGGTTCTCAGGACCGTGTCGTGGCAATGACACCAATCAGCGATATCGATGAAAAACGGAAAGTGCAAGAGGTAGCAAAGGTCCAATCAAGAGCACCTACCTGTGATCAAGGTACGTCCCACAAACCTCCATTTATTTCACACTGGGCGCTTGGTCAGAACAATACCACACCTGACATGGCACATAGTTAAGAGGCGTATTCTCGGATTTCTCGAACTAAGTATGGCCCACCAAGCCTGTGGAATGTCAAATCTAGACGAATGCTCGTTCTATAGCCCTTCCTTCTTAGCTCTGAATTGAGCGACAAGAGGCAGGATAACGTGAATTACTGAACACGCGGACAGACTGAAGACTATACAGACGAGGTGCTATGTGTCTCCGTGGCGTCTGTAAATGGGTACCACTGACTCCTCTGAGGAACTTACTGATGAGGCGATAATCGGATCTTGTGGTCTAGAATCAAGAACACCGTGCGTCATAAGTCTTGAGCTTATGCGACGGGACGAGGGGGACTTACAGAAGGGGAACTACGGCGAAAGCAAATCGCCAGGGCCCTGTACACGATTGATAATAATGCTTTTGATGAGAAGAGCTGCGTTGCGGGTGAAATACATCAATTGAAGCCAGGACAATAGCAAGACCTCCTAGAATCGGTAAATGGTCAAGGTAGGGGGGCGCGTTGCGATCCAGAAAAAAGGATTCAGAAATCCCATGCTTCGACGATTGGACGTTCCGTGTCGCCTAACCATGGAGATAGCCATAATCTGGTACCACTTTTAAAATGCGTTGGGGTGAGCGCGTGAACAAGCAGGGGAAGTTACCTGACGTTACCCTGTTATCGCGTCTCCAAACAAATATTGCGTGATCGAACTAAGGAATAGAGCATGACTAGAGTCCATCACTAGTGGTCTGCTTCGTAGTCGACAATGTTTGAGAGGTGTTCATCGCACCTTCGAGCCGAGGGAAGCTTATTAAATCCGTCGATAGCGTGGACATCCTCTGGCGAAGAACGACTAGTGGAGCCTACGATGTTCAAAATCGGATCCAGTAATACGTCAGAAGGGTATGCGTGTACATGTGCAACGTGACCGTTCTGCGCATTTGTGCAAATGTCTCTATACAGAAAATGTTCTTGATGAAGACGAGCTTTTGGTCTGGCAAGGCTCCTATAAAAGGCCTTCGGGCGACGGCCTTTGTGAGTCATTTCAGTATAAAATGTAAGGCTGAGCCTAGTCCGGACAACAGCATCAAAAACTGAGAGAAAACGTCCGAAATATTTAATTAGGTGCAGAGAAGTATACAAGTATGGCGAAGACTTACAATCACACGCCCGACTTCGGGGTATCACTGTACATCATTGGCGCCACTGGAAATCGAATATTTCCTGACAGAAGATCCCCGAGTCTGACACGGAAAGGGATTCACGGTGAGTAAGATCGATCACGATACAAATGGCAACGACGTACGTGTTGGCTCTCACTGTCACCTACACAGATTATCGGCGACACCGTTCATGCGACTGCTATGTCTTCCACCGAACAATGAGCTCTTTGGAGAGCAAGTTGTAAATGCTGATTGTGAAGTCACGAACGTCAGCCAAAAACGGTTTCCAGTCCTGTGCGAGCTATCAGAAACAACCCACAAAACGTGTAGTATGGCCTAGGTCTTCCGCGAAAACTTGAACTCGGACGCGTTTGCATGCTTGATGGTGAGCAAATTACTCACTTATCGTCTGAGTGCAATTGGCGAAATTGACCTCTATTAAAAAAACTGGCTTCACCCAAACAAAAATTGGGCATGAGTCATGACGTCGATTGAAGCAGCTACGATTCGCCATACACTGAGGCAGAAGAGCCATCCTGGTGAGCGTATCAGCGTAGTCATGCATACCAACGTCGGCTAGCTACCTGTTCGCTTCGACTTGGCCGGCAGTGAGGATACGCGTTCAAGCAGGACATTTTGGCGGAAGTCTCCGGAATCACCAAAGAGTGAAAATATCCCAACAACACACCGTCGGCGTCTACGTCCTCAATTGAATCCTGTAGCCTCGCCGTGTTATTAATCACTAAGATGCGGTTGAACCCCTGGTACAACCTTGATTGTCGCTCGCCACCATTCCTTTATGCAGCGAATCTAAAGCATGTACGTTCTGACTCGAAGCTCCGTGCGTCGAAGGAATACCTGACGTTTTTGTAGATTCGACAAGCATCATACTCGTTGAGTGTGACCGCCACGAGCTGCATTACCAGGAGGAGATAGGAAATGTGATGATTGCCAATAGTCTCAGGCTACCCCCCAAGACGTTGCGCATGGCACCTCGGAAGAGACTTGGTCGAAAGGAGGCCTCTTCAATCTCTCTTGAAGTGATTCCTTCATCGTCTATAATGGTAGGTTTGAGCGGCTCCATCGACAATCCGCAGCAACGTCACCAGAACACGGTCCTGCCCTATGTTGTTGAGTAGGGGTTTTGTAACAGAAGAGACACCTGAAGTCATATTCTAGCCGGAACCTATCTCAAAAAAGCGACATTGAGCCGACTAGACGTTTTGTGTAGGCCAAAAAGGAGGGCTTGCAACTACATCTCCCATTAGGTGCGATCCTAAAACAATGCTGAACCTTTCCGAGAGATACGAGGCCGCAGAAAGTCGGTTGACGATATTGAGGTGTGCTGATGTGGTGTGACAGCACACCGTGGCCTCAGACGCCGCGGTGCCAAACACTGCTCGGTCAAGATGGGGGCCATTTCTGTAGCGGTTGTCAGCGAAATGTTTGCCCCCAGATGTTTCCACTTTTGGTATATTCTGCACGATTTGTACTTCGACGTTTGGTGCTCACTGTCGCCATATCCTCCGTGTTCTAACCGTATGCATCTTCTCACATCCAGTCATCGCCTTGTTCAAACATTTAGGAAATGTCTTCCTTGCCGGACTATACCTCTCGGTCGGAATCAACCAAGCGAGTCTCCCTGCGACTGCAAGCGACTGGTATGTCCGACATGATTGGTGAGGGCTGTAAGGGGGTGCCTTTCCCAAAGCCTTACTGTCGAATCTCAGGTCCTCCTCGTTATGAACACGCTAGCGTGAATCGCATCGGCGCCTCCCATGAAGATAATTTGCGCTCCTGCCCTACCGATGGCTCGAACGTCTGGCATTGGGATGCCGCTGGTGTTCCAAGTGGCTTCGTAGTACGTGAAATATGGATCTCTTTGTCGCTCGTTTTTGACTATACCAATGCAGCCTGGTGGTGATATACCAGGATTTTCTGACCGCGATTCTGCAGATTTTTGCAACATTTCGCAGCAAGGGCAAGTGCAGCATCCCTTCGGACAATCATCCGCCAATCCTCTACATCCTCCGAATCGCCCTTCTAGCCAATACTCGTACAGTCTCGCATCATGGAACGCTCTGGATACCACCTCCCGCCGTTCTCAGGTTTCTACACAGTCTCCTCCACCGATGAATAACGGTGCCTCGGCAGCGGATCTTCGGCTGCGTTGCAACGGTCCCGGCTTCTTTCGTGTTCACAGGTAGTTCTCGCCTCAGCATCCTCCAATCATTTTAATCATCTCTTAAAATTCGTGTCGCCATCTATGGTCAACTCTCTCACGATAAACGAGGATTACGATGTAATGCATGTCATACTTGACGCCATATATGCGGCTTTTCCGATGTATGCATTTACGTCGGAGGGCGGGCGTTACCAGGATAGTACCATCATGGAGCTGCCACTTCTTATTAGAGCCATGGAACGAATGATCGTCTACGGTGTGCAACCGGGGGACTTCGTTCGTTCGTCATCTCTACTCTACAAGTGTCTTTTCAAACATATTCCCCTCCACCCCCTGGATATCTTTACGTTTGCTGCACATTACAAAATCGAAGCCCTTGCTGTACAGACCTCGAGCCATCTGCTGTCGCTCAATTTCGGAACTGTTTCCTCCCAAAATCGACAAGAAATAGGTCCTGAATATTATGATCGCTTGCTCTCACTTCATCAAGATCGCCTCAAGTCTCTCAAGTTAATCAGCAATGACCCGCCGCTCGGTCATCCTTTTACGCTTCTATGCACCGACAGCGATCAAGACGATATGGTCAAGCTATGGAATTCAGGCATGTCTATGGTTCAAAGAGAGGCCACTCCGTGTGAGTATCTTCTTTGCTCTATACTAACACTGACAAGTGCTTCAGATCTCTCTCCTCAATTTCTCGTTGCTCAGATGCGACCCTACGAGGCAAAAGTCAATTGCGTGAGTTGCAGCAACCATTTCGCGACGAGACTCTCCGACGTCGCAAAAGAGTGGTCCCAAGTCAAAGTATGTCTGCGACAGTAGCCCTGTACCCACTGACTCGTTCTCAGTGTACCATATAGACGCTTCATGCACCATCCTTCCGCCGTGGTTCCGTTTTCCGTCGTGGTCCAGTTTTCCGTCGTGGTCCAGTTTTCATCGTCCCGCTAAAACACATCAAACGATTATCAATGATTTCCGAGCTATGTTTTCCACATGTGGTATCTATACAGCGTCTAGTTTCTTTACCGGGTCGTCATCTCTGTAGCTAATGTCATCTCTATCAGTAGTCTCTTTCGCCATGAGTTCCTCAACCGTAGCCGCACGCCTACCACCCAAAAATATCCACCCCCAGGTGCGTCCTGCAGAGACCTGACAATGACGTCCTTCTCAAAGAGATACTTCATCTGCTCCAACGAGTAGCCTGACGTCTCCGGCAAAAACGCATACGCCCATATCGACATGAGCACGCAGCAAATGCCAAAGATGAGAAACGTTCCGTATTTTATATCGTTCAGCATTATCGGCGTGAGTTTGGATATCGTGAAGGAGAACAACCAGTTGACGCCGATCGCGATGGAGAGGGAGACCGTGCGTAGATGGTTGGGGGCGACTTCGCCGGCGATGACCCATGGGAGGGGGCCAAAGCCTATACAGTATGCGATGGCATAGAGGTAGACAGCTACGATTGACACGTAGCTGGCGGGGACCACCGTCCCAGAGGTATGAATAGCGCTATAGCCAGCGATCCACAGCATGGTCGCGGCTTGTCCTAGCCCACCGATGATCAAGCATCGTTTCCGTCCCAAACCTTCGACGGCAAAAGCGAGGACGAGGGCAACTGATATGACCTTAACGACGCCGTAGATACCTGGTGACCCCGACTGGTGAGTGCGGCAATTGGTATAGACGCTCATGAGGCTCACCGGTGGCAAACAGGCCGGAGTTGGTTCCTGTAATCCCTAAACTCGCGAAGATCTGGGGACTGAAGTAGTTGATCGCGTTTGTACCGGTCCATTGTTGCCAGAACATGGCGAGGGAGGGGATGAAGCACCGAAGAGCGATAGCGCGCGACTCCCCCATCAAGGCAAGCTGACGAAGAACGGGAAGCTCTTGCTTTCCTTCAAAGTCGGCCTTGATTTCCTGCAGCGTCTGCTGGACGACAGGGTCATCAGGCGTTTTACGTGCCACAAACGCGAGCGTTTTGGCAGCGCGATCGTACTGCTTGTGCTCGACCAACCATCGAGGGGATTCGGGCAGGAAGAACATGGCGATCGTGAACATCACGCCGGGAATCATTCTGCATGTCATATGAGCCTCAGACGTGACTTGGTAATACCGACGCTACTCACTGGCAAATGAAAGGCACGCGCCATTGCATCTCTCCATAAGGAATGTCTTTTGATGCGCTGTAGTTGACCCAGACTAGACGCGCATCAGCGCTGTCGACACGCTGAGAACAAGAATCAGCTCACAGCTCAACATAATCCCGATGTTATTCGCGAGCTGGATCATTCCCGTACACCGACCCCGGATCGCCTTCGGAACACATTCCGAAACGTACGAAGGGACGAGCGCGGACACCATGCCCACACCAACCCCGCCCACGAATCGACCAAAGTAGAGCACGCGCAGCCCAACTTCCTGCGTGCTTCCCAGCCCGACGATGCACTGTATCAAGCTCCCGACGAGATAGATGACCCCAGAAGCTATGAGACACACTTTCCGCCCAAAGCGGCCGGAGAAGTATCCCATCGCGAGCGCACCGAAGCTAGTACGCGATCAGCAGCATGTACAGCGGTCAAGCTGGAGGAAAACTCACAAACACCCAGCCTGCAGAACGGAGACAATGTTCCCGCTGAGATCCGCGCGTTGCGCAGCATTCTTCTTGTCGAGTCCAAAGTACTCTTTGAACGAAGCCATAGAGAGGACGCCCCCGATGAGACCTCTATGTCGTCTCAGTTAATGATGAGAGACCGCAGAAGTATTAAGAACATATCCCATCCATAGAAGATGCTCCCCATCGCAGCAAAAAGCGCCAACAGGTAGGCATTGCGGTATTCAACGGCTTGCTTCAGCTGGTCCTTGACGGTCATGACGGCGTCGTAAAGCCTTGGAAAGCCAGATTGTGTATCACATAAAGGCTGCTCTTATATCTTCCAGTAACGCTTGTAGGTGACAGACCATGGGACCAACGATCAAATTGGGATGGGGATGGTGGTGGGAAGAACGGTCCGGTGATATTAATGTGAGCCTTCTATAACCGATGTAAGAGAAGCTGGAGGAACATAGGAACAGTACTCACAACAAAGCCCTGAAGATCAAGCGAACAACTTGGCAGGCGACGAAAAGGTCAACTGATCAATTTAGGATACACTAGTCGGCGACCTCAGTCGTAACAGAAAGAAGAGAGACAAAATGTACGTAGAGATAACAAAACTATACGACAAAGCGACAATGGAAAAACAGAACTCTTTTTAAATATTATGATTACAAGAAGCAGAGAAGAACAGAACAAGAAGGGGAGAAAAAGTAGAAACACAGTAGATCGTGGATATAAAGATGAAAAACAAGCAGTCCGTCCGTCCGCGAGATCCTATACCAAGCTCGCCGCGGAAATATATACTCGCGTAATAAATCCTTTCATATGGGTCGTAACAAAACCACAATAGATATCGCCAAGGGAGGAACAGATGCTGGTAAAAGGGTACAGTTGTCTTGGATGGAGGGTAGGGGAATGGGGGTTGTGCGTTGTTGACTGATGATACAACTTGAGTGCAGTCCGCATGATTGATACAACATAGCAGGGAGCAAAATGATAAAGGCTGACGAGGGAACGGAGCTGCCGAGAACACGGGAACATCGAGCAAACATATACTGCGACGAGCCGCCTGAAGTCTAAGCGCCAACCGACAAGGATGACGAATAAATAAGCAATCGACGCGCCAAACTAGCTCTTCAACAAATCGATCCCAGCGCCTAGACCGCGGTCGTCTGGTCTCTTCATATGCGTATTCGGCGGTGCGCCCATGTTCATTCCCATTCGGGACTGTTGCTCTCCTTCGAACAGTTTGCGTCCAACATCAGCGCGGAGACCCAAATTTACCTTGTGCTGGCCGGGATGCCCTCGTGACGGTGATGGCGAGGCGTGAATGAATTCATGAATATTGAACTCATGAGTTGTACCGGGTCTGGGGCTCGCGTCATGGGATTTTCGCAAACCGGAAGGGCTAGAAGGAACGGAAGAATGGGAAGGCAATGATGGGGGAGGAAGGAGCTGAGACGGGGTGTTGGAACGATGTGAAGGACGGGGCGCCATGCTGTTGACACCCGGATAAGAGTCTCTTCGGGTGAGATCGCTTCCTATGCTTGATATGCTAGACGTAAAAGAGCTTTCGCCACCGCGAACAAGACCAGAACCGGAAGCACGATAGTTGACCCTGTCACTTGGGTTTGAATCACCGGGCGCGGTGGGAAACAAGACCCGGCCTTTGGCTCGCAAACCTCCGCTGCTTGATCCCCCAAGGGCGCGATATGCGGCTTGATCTCTAGAGTTATTCGCGTCTTTACTTGGGCGCGCAGGTGATGGTGACGTTGCCAAGAACAGCATTAGATCAGCAGCCTCGTTATCAGTGGGTGCAGGGCGCGGGGTAGTCTGGTGTTGACTAGAAGCGTTGTCTGGAGGAGTGATTTCTCGGAAAGATGTGCTTGTAGATGGGCCGCCCTGAGACGGCGGTGGATTAGGGAATCCACGCGCCGCCGAGCCTTGTGGATAGATGGGGTATGACTGGGTTGAGCCCGCATCAGAGCCGTCAAAACTTGAGCGAGGAGACGAAGCACTGCCCGCAATCGAAGGCCGATGTTGCAAAAGAAGCGACGTGAGGGTTTTTGCGGCCTTCATGTCAACGTCGCCATCGGCATCAACTTCATCATTCGTTCGCGATGCCTTGGAAGCACGCGCCTTGCCCTTGCGACGAGATGGGCTAGCATCAGTGCGCCGGCTTTTTGAGTGGGCGCGTGTTCCCTCTGCAATACTGCGGATCACACTGGCCCCGTGTTCGCGTGGTGAGGGTTCTGGGCGTACAGGAGCAGCAATGGGCGGATCGCCCGCGTTCAAGATGGTCCGAGCCTGCTGCGGGGGCGGCGGAGCAAGGATGGATGTGAACAAAGTCTGTCCGCCAAGGCTGTACCGTGTACTATTGCCCGGTTCACCGTTGGCGTTGGAAAAAGTGTGGCGAGATCCAAGCGCCGAAGCGGAGTTAGATGGGCCGAAGCTCCTCGTCTAAGGGGGCTGTTGGTGCTGGGCATACCTCCCATGCCATGACTGGGGCCGGCGCCATGGAAGTTGGTCGTGGCGGGAGGTTTACGTCTGGCGGTGTTGCTGCGGGCGAATTGCATGGCGGGATTGGAGCCCTGGGCAAGCATCTCGCCGTCACGAGGTGTAATGTAACGACTGAGGGCAGGCGTTTTGTGCGAGGCATAGGTCAGGCGGTTTCGCAGCGAGCGAGTAACCTGGAAAAAACAATAGGAGGTGTCAGCAAGCGTTACACAATGGGATAGACAGCAGAGAGGCGTTGGTATCGCCGACGTCGCCGATGACAGCAACAGCGAGCAGCGCAGGGCGTCGGGGGCATCTCAGGGGATCAAACGACGCGTCGTGGGACGAAAACAACGGGCAAGGGGTCACTCACGTTGGAGAGCTCTGCTCTGGCTATGAGCTTCTGCACAGCCTTTTTCTTGTTGTCTCGGTCGAGGCGTTCTATCGTTGGCAAAGGCGTCGCCTGGGATGGCGTGGATGCATGTGGAATGTAGGCCATCGGTGGTGACGGCGACGTGGCGGAAGAAGACGGCGTAGCCATGAACGCGTCGGCTGCGCTGGACAACGAGGTCAATGAAAAAAGTATGCTCGTCGCTGTGGACGGCAGTGAGAAAGGGGTGCTCGACGCTGTCAGAGTCTGCCCACGATGATGGACGTTAGAGGTTGGGACGCGTTTGGGGCATCGCGTTCCGGTCGGCAACCTCCGGTTCGGCTCACCTCCCGCTTAATGACTCAGCAGCGGATGTCTTTGCATGTGCAGTCAGATTTTCCATCCAGGTACACTTGATACAGGAACTACTGGCGCGCCACGCTATACTATCTCATCCCAATACCAGCGCGGTAGAAAGCCCACTCGGTCTTCCTTTCCCACCACTTCCTCCACGAGGTTATCTTCCAGTTTGACAACATTCACACCGTCCTTCGGCACAAAGTTCACTCGCCATACGGTCTCCGGTTTCCCATCAGTTTCCTCCACAATCTGTCTCAGAAAGGAAAGAAACTGTTGCCCCCAATCGAGACACAATGACGGATCCCACGCTCCGGGTTTGCCCCGTACGAGACGCGGTATCTCACCGGTCTTGAACGATTGCACGTCTCTCACTTGTCCAGATGGTGTCCGAAATCCGACAATGATCTCCTGATATCGATGGAATAACCTTTGGGTCAGCCCTGCAATCTGTCATGACCTCAACATTTACCTACCGGGACCCCGAGAAGGAACGATTGAAAATAAAACTTGAGCAGCTTTCTGTTGTACACGGTCAGTGCTGCATCCCAACACAGTGGGAGGTGCCTAACTTCTCAAACCGGGCATCATCCTGCGGTCCGCGAATGGTGAGAGATGTCTTCAGTTCCACAAAAGACTCTGTGTTGCCGTCATATCTGTCTGATAAAATTGTAACTCTGGTGGATGCTCGAGGCGGAAGATATACCTCGGATGCAATCGACTTCTCCGCCTATGAGCAATCGTGTATTTCCAAGCTTCGTCCTCACAACGCTACACCACTGTACGTTGGTATCAACGTCACCTCCCCAACACGGTGGCTCATCGGATATTTGGCTCGAGGTAGATAGCCGTCGCGGTGTATCTGACGTTCCGTATGATTCAAATGCGTATCCATAATACATTTGAATGCGATGACGGGGCTCTATGTTATTTCTGTTATGATTTGCAACGTCAGCGTGAGACAACGAATTCCAAAAACCAACCAACTTGTCTTCAAGCTTCTTGTCAGAGACGTGTTCTTCAAAATACATCGTCCCATTTATAGACATGACGTTGAGCTCCCAACCATCACGATCCTCATAAGGGGCTGTTAGTATCCTGTAATGTTATTGAATACGGTTAGTAGAAACCGAACGCGACGCGCGACGAACTTGGTCATGACACCGCGCCAGGAAACCACAGCAACATCCGCTAGGCTGACGTTCCGCTGTGCTTTAGCACGGCTGAACGCCTTCAAAAGTCCGTCGATTCTTCCTTTCTCTTCTGGGCGCCGAATCCAGCGGTCATATCCGTAGGATAGTTGTGCACCTATCGGTGGATCGACAAAATATCTCAGAGAGGAGTCATCGAACTTCAGGGTACGCGAGGGGTCGTACGAGAATGATATGATAGCCATCGGTTTTTGGAATGGTGGTGGAGCCCTTTTCTGAACACTGCTAGGGTATGGATAAGTGAGTCGTTCAGTCTTGTCCGCACGACGTGATTTGGAGGGAGATTCCTCGTTCTCGTCGGCAGAGGCGGAGCGCGGGCGTTTCGACATTTTGTGAGGAGTAGAAGTCGAGCAGAGATTCAACACGCCGAAAAATTGCTCTTGATGGTCGTAGACAGAGGTGCTTAAACCACCAATGATGGACCCGGCCCGGTGATCCGCAATTTACCTCCTCCCAACGTGCACACTCAACTTCGTTTTCTTGGACTGACGCTCCTTCAGCACTTTCTGTTGCAGCTCCCTACGCATTGAATGGATGCCGAGAATCGGGATACATATCGGCCTTTGTCAACTCGTGTCAAAGCGCATGGACCTGTCATTGGTCGTTTACCACTGTGGTCACACTAATCCTAGTCGAATGCTCTGAGATCTGCCCAAATCTAACGTCTATTCAGATTTCTAGTCCATATCCTCGTGTCTGAGAACTATTCGTCCCGGTCTTTCGGCATCTATAGATTCTGTGGCAACATATAGGCCCGCCTGTCTTTGTTCTGCGCCTTTGTCTTCCCGAACTGGACGCCTCCTCACGATGAATGAGAGTCCACAAATGTTATTTCCTCTATTGCTGCGGAGTGGCCAATGGTACTGCTACATTGTTTGGTGTCTATTGCACGGAACGATAACAAATTCCACGGGTTTTAGTCCAACGGACCGAACAATGGTCCACTGTCCACTGTGGCTCACGGATGAATAAAAGGGTCATTGTTGACCGTGTTTGGTCGGGGCAAAGAGACGATCCATCACCAGTATAAAGGCGCGCGTCCACTGGTCCTGTCGACACTTTCAGATTCCCACTTTCTTTTGCGTCTGACCACTTCTCGACGCTTGCGTCCCCCCTCTTATACGTACTCTCATTTGCCACTTCACTAACCACACGATGCATTTTTTCCACTGTGAGCACCGTTTTCCTACTATGCCTTCATCTTACTGATAAGATCACCACTCAGCGAAACCCAAGATTGCCGAATCCACTCGGATCCGTCAACAGCTGCACAAGCCATGCAGCAACAAGCATTGTGACGCGTTCAACTCCCCACAGGCTGCGGAGGGAATGTATGTCTGCAACACCTGCCACAAAGGCACGTACTACATCACCGCCGACGACGCTAGGCTTGGGACCGCCTTTCGTCTCAAGCAACACGAGGACGAGCTCGCGCTCCGTCAACGAGTGGAGCTAGCAGCAGAACGAGCTCACCGAAGGAAACTTCTGGACGAGCGCGTCCTGAGGGACCAAGCCTCGATTGCGAAACGGAAGGAGCAGGAAGCAGCTGCTGCCGCTTCGGCGCAGCAACAACATGCTTTGGCAGAGCGTCAGAAACGTGAAGAGATCATCCGGTGCCACAATGACGAGGTCGCGCGCATGGTCAAGGACGCGCGCACCCAGGAGCGGAGGACCAAGGCCAACGGAAAGCCTCCTGCGCTGGAGCGCCGCCCGGCACAGAAGGTTCAGAGACGCCAGGAGCCTCCTCCGCCAGCGTACGCTCCTCCACAGGGCTACCAAGGCCAGCGAGGCCTCACGGAGTGGGAGATCTACCACGTTGTGAACAAGTCACCTTCCCTTGCGACTGTGCGCCCGGGACAGACCTTCTGCCACACCGTTCCACCCCAGCCACTGCGCCCGAACCGCCCCAATGATTACCACGAGCCTCATGATTATCACTATGAGAAGGCCCCTGTTTATGAACAGCCTGGTCACTACAGGAAGAAGGCTTCCAAGCGAGGTTCGTCGATATTCGGTTGTCCTTCAAGAGTTTGTCACTAACGCCGATGACAGGTTGATCCACTCCGAACGCCTTCAAGATGATATCGTTGAAGATTGTATTAGTATTATCCTGTTTATTCTGTATGTACGGTCATAAAGATCTGGAACCTTGTGCATTATTATGTGACGTTGCGTGAATACTACGTGCAAGCTGGCCGCCGAGGGACGTTTCATGTGCCGCTCCAGCAAGTCGCGATCATGAAAAGTTAAGTTCGGTTAATAGTTGGAGTTTGGCCATCCACCTCGCTCGTGTTTGAAGCCATACGTCCTCCGCATGTTTGAGGGATTCCACTACTTATGAACGGGGGACGGCAGCGCATTTTTTTGCATCTTTGCCACTATCCATCTCATGGCCGTTTCTCCTACCTACACGCCCGTCAACGCGATTAACTGGGAGCTGAGGGATCTCTCAAACCACGATACATGGCGCAGCGTGAATCCTGAAAAGGAGAACCACCGCCCTGCCGCAAGTGAGTGCTCATTACAACCAGATACCGACGAAATTATTTATGTGTTCTCAACTTTAGAGCCGGAGCGGAAAGCCAAAGCCTTATCCTCGCCTCCTCTGTTGGCTCCTCGTATCAAGCTCTGCCGAGACGAGATGAGGAGGATTGCGGACATTGTCAGTGAACAAAACAAGGAGCGTGCGGCGACGGAGGCCAAGTTATTAGCCGCAGAGCAAAAGGCGGCGGAAGACAGGCGCAGGATCGAGGAGCTCGAAGCACTCGTCACACAGGCCTGGCAGAACCGAAGCACGTCCAGTACTTATCCGGCGGCGATGCCCCAGTCATGGGAGAAGGAGAAGGAGGAGCTCTACATCCAGCTCGGCGATCTAAAGCGGGAGATGGCGCAGGAGGCGGAAGGATACGCGCACATCCAAGCGCGCCTCGAGGCGAAGACCGACGAGCTGCATCGCGAGAAGGCTGCGCAGGCAGAGGAGATCGAGCGCCTCCAGCAGCAGCTCGAGCTCGCGGCGCAGAAGGAGGCCCTGCATACGAAGCGGCTGGAGAATATACAGCGTCTCCAGAGGAAGGCGACGAAGGACAGGAACGACGTGTTGGAGACGCTCGAGGTGGGATTGGACGAGGCGCGTAACGAGGCAGCGGCGTGTAGGAAGCAGATGGACGAGGTTCTGCAGGAGACGGAGAAGCAGATAGCGGCGGCAGAGGTGAGGGGACGGGATGCCCAGCTCAAGGAGCTGAGGGCATTATCTCCAAGAGCGATGCTGTCATTCCTCACTTATCCGCAGCAGCAGCAGCGACAGGAGGAATGTGGGGATGGTTGGGCAGCGCTTAATTGAGCTGTGATGATCGCGTGTGCAGGTTCACGGCCGATATGTCTGAATATAGCATAACATCTTGACATTCATCGACATCGTTCGATTAGTTTATTTAGGCTTTTTGGGAACATCTTACCTACCTAGCGGTGAGCGACAGTGGATGGTGGACGTCGTCTGAGAAAGACTCTACGTTCCCACGGTGCCCACGGTCCTCTTGCATCCTATAACATCTTTTCTCGAATCCTAATTCGTCGAGTGGCGCGGCTTTTGGTCTCGAACTACACATTTTGTCCGCGTCGCTATCTGAGACGACCACTGCGGCTAGCGTTAGCTGTAAGTTGTGAAAGGTGTTGAACATGATATTGACCATGACTCTGATTCTCTTCTTCCGGTCGCCCTTGCAGACGCATCGAGCGCTTTCTTCGCCATATACGCGCGGTCCTGCGTCACGCGTACCCCGGTATTAGATGCAACTCCAACGTCCATTACCTCGGGACTCTCTCATGCTGCTATTATAAGGATCGTTCTCATGTCATAAAGAGCTGACCGTTTTCTCCCATTTTCGCCAACCATGACCAGTACAAAGAAATTTGGCCAGATATCGCTTTACGATGCACCGCGTATGCTTGCAGTCATTGCAAGCCTTCGTGAGTAGCCAACGCGCTTGATTCTGAATACTTACCAACGGACCTTGCCAGCTCTCGTCTTGTCGTACAAACTGTCTCGTCGTATTGGGACAAAAATCAGAAACACAAGACGTGGCAGCGCGTTTTCAGCGATGTTGCGACGGACATTTGTCAAGGATGACCACGCCGCAGATTCAGGCTGTCATCGGCTCGTCTTTAGACGTGTACAACGCGTTCATCAAGCAAGAAAGCTTACTCCGAACATCGAGACCTTGGATAATGGCTTGCAAATCGCGTGGATAGGTCCTAAGCGAACAGATCGTGTAGCACTCTATCTTCACGGTTCGTCGTCGATCTCGAAATATCCCTTTCGCAGTTAAACAATCACAGGTGGCGGATTCACTCTATTCGCACCCTCAAGCGGGCTACCCTTCTTGCACTACGTTCAAGAACAGGTTAACAAGAAAGGTTCCCCAGTTGGATTAGCAGTCCTGCTCTACAGTAAGCTTTCCTTTGTGTCGATCCATGATCATCCTAACCGCTGCCACTTGTCAGCTCTCCACCCCGAAGCCACTTTCCCTACGCCCCTTCGCGAAGCGACTGCGGCCGTAGACCATCTCATCAACTCTGGAGTCGCGCCCAAAAACCTCACCCTCATCGGCGATTCCGCCGGCGGTAACCTCATTCTCCAGCTCTTCTCCCACATATTGCACCGGCATCCGTCGTGAACCCGTTCTCCCTTCCACCCGGGACTAAACTCGGCGGCGCGTTCCTCATGTCTCCGTGGGTGTCCTTGACGGGCGAGGATCCGGGCAACTCGTTTGACGAAAATGGCGAGTCGGACGCCGTGAATGTGACATATTGAAGGGCTGGGGTGTCGATATGATGAAGGGCATCCCGGAAGAGCAGCACATGTACATGGAGTCCATCTACGCGTCTGATGATTGGTTCAAGGGCGTTGACCAGGTGGTGGATAGCGTTGTTTCTCGTTGGGGGAACTGGAGTGTGCGCGAGACTCCATCGTGAACTTTTACCAGAACAAGTTCCACCCTCATCATGCACAGAGTGAGCTATTCCGGCAGAAGTTGGGCGTGCATGTCGACCCCTTCTACGATTTTTTCTTTGGGTATCCTCCCAAGAATATCGGTGAACTAACTCCCCGAATCATTGAATGGATGGCAGACGTTTACAAAACAGACTAATGTGTTTCCCGAAGACGTACATTCTTAAAGTAATAGTACAAATTGTGGTATAACGGCTACAGTGATAAATACCGAGAAACTTATGTCTATCCTAGAACCTTCTTCAGTCCTTCTTTCTGCGCAGATGTCAACCGCTCAGGGAACACGACATCCCACTTGACGATGAGATCACCTTTGCTCTTACCGCTCCATCCTTGCGGATGGGCATACCCTCGCCAGGTATAGTGGTCTCCTGCCCTGGCTTCACAATGCCCGAAGGCACTGTGATCTGCAACTTCCTCCCGTCGAGCAACTCGACAATTTTCTTTCCAGGCGAGCCCGTTAATGCTTCCAAGAGCGGTATCGGTACCTTGCAAATCAGGTCGTTGCCTTCTCGTGAAAAGTTGTCCTCGGGTTTCTCCTCGACCACAAAGACAAGATCCTGCGACTCTCCACTGGGCTGCTCGTTGCCAGCGCGTGCGAATCTGATCTTGGTGCCGCTTTTCCAACCTGGATGTATGTGGATGTCCAGAACCTTGTCTTCTGTCGAGCCATTTAACAGTCGTCGTCCAACTTTAAGGTGTTTGACGGTGCCCTGGTAAAGGTCCTTCAAACTAACACGGAGTGGGCGAGTGATTTCGGCGGGTGCGGAGATGAGGATTGGCGTTGTGATTGTCGCGGCGCTCCGCCTCCCATTCCGCCAGGCATCCCGCCAAATGAAGGAAACCCGCCGTCCATCGCGTCATCGTCATCATCAAACATAGCTCGTCTAGTAGGGCCGCCCCCAAAGCCGAAGCCGCCGCCACGACCGAATATTTGTCTACAATGTCGTATTAGTACTCGAAGAATATCAACATTATCATGACACGTACTCAAAGATCTTGTTTGGATCAGTAGGATTGAAGCCACCTCCGGCGCCGCCAAAACCTCCAGGCCCAGTGGAGAAGGAGAATGTTCGTGTGCCCCCGCCGCCGCCGCCACCACCACCACCAGGGAATCCACTGAATCCGGAGAATCCGCTAGGTCCTGCACCTGGAGCGGGACCGCCGCCTTTGAGGCCCTCCTCGCCAAACTGGTCGTACACGGCACGCTTGTTCTTGTCTGTGAGGACTTCGAATGCTTCTGAAATCTAACGTACGATTAGACATACTCAAGACGTAATGGTGGAAGCATTGACTTGCCTCTTTAAATTTCTTCGAAGCTTCTTCTGAGCCTTTGTTACGGTCAGGATGCCATTTGAGAGCCTGTAGGCAAGATATGTCGGTGATGGTGGTCGTACTAAAGGAACCCCACTTACCATCTTCTTATAGGCCTTCTTGATTTCATTGTCGTCGGCGTCTTTGGAGACGCCCAATAGCTTGTAGTAGTCAGAGCCCATGATGGTCGTAAACGATAGAAATGTTAGTCGGAACAATACTGTGATGGTGTATTTATTGAAACCTCGGAATTCCAGTACGCCGATGAATTGGCGACGATGTTCTAGCATCGTCTAAAATGACGTCACTTGGATTTTGCAGTCACGTGATAGGCAAAAGCCCGAAGCCCGCATGCCCATTGCCGACGCGGTACGGATATCGAGTTGGGTATGCGCTTCTACTACTGGACCTGACTATCATTCCATTTATCGCAGTGTCCAACCAGTCGCCACGGATTAGAAAACGATATGGCATTTTGTGGCAGTCTATAGTTTCTTGGGGCATGTAGTATTCAAGCCTCGAGTCGCTCATCAAATCAACTGTAGAACCTTCAGCGGTCATCTGCGGTCGGGTTCCCCCATTTCACAGTCCTAGAAACCGCATTATGCCAAGTTTCCGCTCGACGCCGAGCAAGAATCGACATTGTCGATCTATCAGTGCCCACAAATCCGATAGCGCCAGACTGAATAACCGCATCGACAAGAACAGGATACCTATGGATGGATGAGCAACAACCTGATATAGTCCAGCGACTCTTACCAAACGCCATGTCGCTCCAGTATCTCAGTATGGTGAATCCGGGTCCAACCTTTAGCAATGACCTGGTCCCACCACTCAGGATCCCATTCATCGCTAGTCATCACGACATGTTGAACATCCAGTCCACGTCGATCCCGAAGTTCTTGGCGAACCTCTTCCACTCTCCTAGATATGACAGAAATTGAGGAGAAACACTCCTCAAGAGTGTATCCCCCGCACGCCAAGTCGAAATCTTCCCTGCGGGCATGAATGGCGATATACTGTTGTGCAATTTGTCAGAATAGTTCTTCATGTAAAAGTAGAAGAGGAGGTCGTTACCGGAGGATTCTCATCTGTATCGCGTAAACCAAACGCACGATTAAGATGTATCTTTGCTAGCCGGCTCAGGTCGGGAGTCCAATGCATGTGCTGGCCGACAAGGTTCCATTGAGGCGTGTAATCCCAATCAAACTCTTCCCCAGACTACAAAGTAAAGTCAACGGGTAGTCGGTATCATCAACTGAGCGTACCTGTGATACGCACACGTAGTACAGCGCATCAAAGCACAACAGCTGCTCGTCGGGAGGAAGGGATACATTTCTTAGGGACGGAACTCGGTCGGCGAGGTTTTGGTTTCTGGTTTGCGGGTACGCAAAGCGTGCGATGTCACCAAAGTAGGAGCTCGGGTAATCGAATTTCTTGATCCAGTTTGGTAGAGATGTAAAGGAAATATCTGAAGACAAGAATAAGCTGAATCAATCACTGCGCCACAAGGAGCCACATACCGAGATGATCTGGCTCGGCAGCGAGGGCGGGCTGCGGATCTAAACCGAACTGTGCTTTGAGCGTGCTCCAACAGCCGACTGACTCTATGAAAGTACTGCCAGGATTTTTGACGTCGGCCCACTCTAAGACGTGCACGCCTATCGCATCGCGTAGTCGCGGGAGATCAAAGACTTCACTAAATGGAAGCAACGTTGCTCCAGGCGTGTGCGCGGAGGGGAGAAATTTGGGTAAAATTGGTATCCTGTTTGTGAGCAAAGCCAGGTATATCAGATTGATCTACGAAGGTTGAGATAGCAGTCTATTTAGGACGATGATGGGGGCATACATTGACGATAACATTGTTCGCTAGCGAGACTGTCGGTCATGTTACAAAGCCAAGTGAGAGAGAAACTCACTCCACCCAGTGGTACTGTAAGTCCACGTCGTAATATAATGTGTTCCTTCGAGAAGGTTATCTATCCAAGTTTTAGTTCCACAAGTGTCAAAAATACAACGACAAGATTGTACCTCTAAAATGATCCGTTGGAGGGCCACGCAAAGGTACGAGTTTCGGACTAGACGGTACTGCTGATTCGGAGGCATAGCTGCATGAAGCATTCAAGGCCGGCACAGAATTGAGTCTAACGAAGATAAAGGCGGCGATGGTGAAACCAGCGAGGAGAACGACGCGGAGGCGATGTCGCTGGCAATGCGCTTCGGCACGAAGAGGCATAACCTAGGAGTAGCCATCCTTCGCCATTTGTGCTCAAGAGAAAGGAGCCTCCGCAAGAAAGGAGCCCGAGACAAACAAGGTCGACTGCGGCCCGAGGGGCGCGCCGATGTCACCCGTGGGCTGAGCACGATTTACAGATTCTATGCCATTGGGTCGGCACAAAAGCGCTAATTATTGGATGTTCAACGAATGCCCATCCTTCATGCGACGCGCGTGTGTTAGTAACAAGCACACCATCGAGGCCAAGCGCATTCAAGGCCAGAAGAGAAAGGAGATGATGTGAACGCGTTGCTACACGTTGGTGGCCCGAAAAATCACGGACAGCTCTGAGGGTTGGTGAGACGAGTCGGAACCGGGACGGCGTGCAAGAAATGATTAGTATCCAAATATTCCAGGTATTGGCTGTGATCCTACAAGACACAACACCTATTTCTGGGTATTAGGCGACACTGGCAGTAGAAGAATTCTTTTTCGTCCCCGTTCTCGCAGTGTCATAATTCTCCATGAACCATTTCACGGTGAAGTCAAGAGCTAAGAGTGCGTTAGACTGATGTTGCTCCCATTAAATGGGAAACTGCTCACCTTCTTCGAATGGTGTGAACTCAAAGCCACCCATCAGTGACAAGAGTTTTTCATTGGAAACTGGCCGCCGATACTGGCCATCCGTTTTAGTGGGATCAAACTGCTTCATCGTCACATTATCTGGATAATACGGTCTGTGGGTATCGACTTACAGAATATTCGCCTTTGAAGCCAACAGCTTTGACAATAGCATCTGACGCCTGCTTAATAGTGATTTCGTCCATTTCGCCAGCTGGAGCACACGTCAAAGCGAGCCTTGCCAGGTATTAGGAACGCTTACTGGAAAGGATGACAGGTTCAACATCGTCGTACTCACGAATCATCCAGATGAACATCTTGCTAAGATCGCGAGAGTAGATGAATTGACGCAGAGGCTTTCCAGTGCCGGCAGCGATGAAGGGCGTCTGATTATCCTTCGCAAGGTAACATTTGTGTATCAACGCAGGAATGACATGGGCGTCGTCTAAGTCGCTGTTAAATCTTGAGATCAAAGTCGTACAATGTCTGGATAATAAAACATACAAATTGTCGTTTGGCCCGAACACGTTCGTAGGAATGGCACTGGTAAAGTTGCAGCCGTATTGCTCGTGATATGCGCTGTCGTTTTGGTAAGAACGAGATGACAAGACGCATGATGTCAGACCTACTGGTTCTGAATGTCCACAGTGCGTTTCGCATGAGCATAGCCAAAATTACTAGCATGCGGTGGGCCAAGGTGAACTTTAGTTTCGTCGATAGGATAAGCGACTTTGTCGGGGAAGACACAGGTTGAAAGACACGACACGACTTTGTCGACTTTTGTAAGATGGGCTGTGTGCAGTATATTATCGTTGATGAGCATGTTATCGCGGAGGAAAGTAGCCTTGATACACTAAATTAGTAACAACACCTCATCAGCATCAGGAAAGAGCTCACGTTTGCCCTCATGTTGGCGAAAACACCGCCAACAACAGCAGCAAGATGAATGACATGGGTAGGCTTGTACTTGTCGAACAGCTTCCGCGTCTGTTCATGATCCCTGCGCTGGAGATGAGCAATAGTACGCTAGAAATGCGAAGACCATTCTCACCGTAGGTCCGCGTCTGCAGAGGTTGTAAATATCCAAGTCTCGTTGTCGCGCTTGCCAAAACGCGATTCGACGGGCTCTGTCTCGATCGTGTACTTGATAGCCTGTCCAACAAGTCCTCTACTTCCAGTGACCAAGATAGTTTTAGTGGACATGATTGAAGGTATGATATAGGAAAGATGGCGGAGAAGTTGAGCGAGGCATTCCTCTTATAAAGTGGGCCCGAGATGTCAGACCGGCCCCTCGACATAATCGTGCGGAGTGGCGGTACTATGAAAGTTCTTGTGGCCGAAGAGAAAATAGTTGTACCCAAAAGACTTGGAGAGAATCGGGACAGTTGAATCGTGGGTATTGAACTCCCAATATAAATGCGAGTCAGTCGAAAAGAAGACACAGCATGCCGAATCCTTCATCGAGCGCCCCTGATTGTTGACGGCTCTTGTCATAGCGAGATGATTTAGAATTCTATGCATGAGGGGGAACCCCGAAAAGGAGTGAGCCGAGAGAAACAGCCAGACAGGTGTCAACAACTCACACGTGACCTTGTTGACCCCTGAGACTCGGACTATGTCCTTCCAGTGTCCTCACTGGTCCTGAGATATCTGGCAGTGTCCATCAAGTCCATGTCCACTTGTCTCCCGCGATCGAAGTAATTCTGTAAATGCCCTGTCCTGCCACAACAAGTTCATTTTACGCAAGACATATGAAAAACCTTCTCCGCTAGTCGCAAGGTATTAAAGCGATGCCTGTACTCAATAGGAACCCCTACGGGATTCCATGTCATTCATCCGACCCAAACCGCTGTATCTCGCAGCAGCAGCTCTCACCGGCGCTTTCCTTTTCTTCACGCTCTACAATGCGTACTCCGACGAAAGTTACTCAGGAAGGGAGAACAAACTTACGCTTGATTTGGACTTGCCCGTACGCCACCAAAATATCGCTATCGTCACGAGCTTTGGATTCCACTTCAACGTCTACATGGCCGTCGCGTGGACGATAGGGCGCATCTTCCAAAGGAGACAACGCTTTGAGGACAACTCGCTTCACGTTTACGCGCCGTATCCTTTTTACTTCGATTTTCAAGATACTGTCGAAGCCGCTGGAGTTTATAATGGCAGCCATCGCAGCTTCGAACAGTTTTTACCGGATCTATTGCATGGAGTAGATGGTAAACATTTTGACATGGTCGTTCTTGGAACATGCGAAGTACGTAGTATCTCACATTCATCCTTTCCCGGCTGACCTCATTAGGTAGAGTACGTCCGCAAATGCACGCAAGTCTTTGATTCTGAGTTGGATACAGCTTGAGGCCACCTGCGCATGAAGAACTGCTTGCCGCATGGCATGCACTCGACGAGGAGCACAAGTTCAAACTTGTTTGTATCGTCCACGACGCCACCGTGAGACATTCATTTCACTTTCTCCACCGTCGTCTCTGCTGAATCCACGCCAGGATGACTTTTGGTTTCCTTCTACCAGAGAATGGGTTAGGCTTGGAGCTCTGCGCCTGCTTCCAATTTCTCAACAGTGTGTCATGCATCAACCTCAGTTGTCGTGACTAACCTCGCTCGTTTAGTGTAGCCGATGCATTTCGCGTCAAAGCCACGAGTCTGGCAGATAGCGACGACATACTTATTCAATCCGCAGGGTACGAATACATGCCATCGACGTGCACGTTCAAATACTCGATCTGCCGCGTTTACCAGAGCGTTCTACTACTGGCATGCTCTCGAACGTCGTTATTCAAGGCAGTTTTTCCCTCACCCGTCGACGATACGAACAAATATTCTCCGAGCTAATCCAATCCCTTGCTGGTGAGTCTGTCGGTAAATGTATTCTCGGATCTAACGCTTTGCAGAAAATCCCTCGTTGTGGGGTTATAGGCGAACAGAAAGTAGTCAAACGCCATATGAAGTCGATTCTACCTTGCCTGGAACGCCATTTAATCTTCATTTAATCGGCTCTGGCGCCATCAATATTCCAGAAGAGTTGAGCAATGTCCTCAGTAAACATGTTGAACTGACGTATCCTGGTATGCCCCCCCGCCTCTGACTCAGAAATCCTTCTCATCGTGCTGCAGAATTCTATGCCTTGATGAGCAAGACGGATGTGTGCGTGCCGGCGTTTAGTTCGACGGCGTACTACGTATCGCAGGCAAGCTCGACGTTCGCTACATGTCTAGAGTCAAACGTACGGTGCCGTCTTTTCGCCTGAGATAGCCCCCTTTGACATACCTATGCAGGTCCCCATACTGGTCACAAATCGGATGAAGGCATCGTACACCTATGCGGACGAATCTCGTGTCACCATGAATCGGCCAGCCGCAATGGGAGAAATCGCAGCGGTACAAGCGCTACGAAGTGGTTCTGCAGAGAGCTTTTGGGCCTCCTCCCAGGTGCCTTATAATCCCCAAGTGCGAGATCATGTAGACCGGATGATGCGAGATGGATGGTACAGAAGCAAGCAGGGTTTCCAAGATTTCAAAAAGGGTATTTTTGACGCTAATGAAAGAGTCATGGAGCGGATTCTACGCGATCTGTGATTATTCTTCCGCACCGTATAGACTATTCATATTGCTGTGTAAAAAAACGGTTCAGAATCAAACAGGGCTTCCGGGAGTTCTGCCTGATCTTTGAGTAATGAAGGGGGCATGTCTCCTCACGTTGTCCAACTCACGCCATGAAACAGTAGATGGCGAACATGGTATCATATCAACGCCTCATAGATCATACAAAGACGATTAGGAGTGAGCTAGTGAAGGCATAGGGTATCAAAGCATAACAACATCCTAAGTGGATTTGGAGAGCAACCTTTGGAAGATATCTAGAAAGAACATAAGAACGAGCAGAGCACAAAAATAACAACCCATACCTCTGATTTTGAACCTCAGCCGCTGTTCCTTGACAAGCTGCTTACACGCCCCCTCGAAAAACACATTCAATTCATGCCTCAATGCAGCTTTGTCCGCAGCGGGCCCCACGTCAAAGGTGATCTCCAACTCCCGCATTACGTGCATCTCCTTGCGCGCGAACGCCGCATCCAGCGCCCTCCACCGGGCAGCGCTCTTAAACGCGGGCGAGGCGATAGTGGCGGTTTCGTCCAGCCGGATGATCAAATGGACGTGCTGCATGCGGTAGAATTTGGCGCGCAGATTGAAGGCGCGGGTCCACCACTCGAGTTGCATCTCGAACGCGACTTTGTCGGAAAACTCAAGCGTGAGGGAGGGCAGGTTGTGTATCTGGAGTGGGTCGCATGTCGCGGCGATTTCGTCTGCAAAGGTAAGTATTAGTTAAATGAGTAGGAAGGAGCGTACGGAGCGTACCGACGACGTGTGCTTGAACGAACGCATCGATACTGAGGCTACGAAGATAATAGAGGCTCGTCGCGAGGATAGCGCGCACGATCTCCATATCATCCTTCTGGAATGGCGCAATCTGCAATTCCTTGAGCTCGTTTAACGATATCGGTGATGCGGGGTGCAAGAAGGAGTTAAGCGTATCGCGAGACGCATCGTCCGAATACTGCGTACTCAAGACGCGGAGGGTTTCAAGATATGTCGGTTTTCCGGTGAATGCCTCGGCATCTATAGACGCGGAAGGGATGCCCTTGAAGAAGAGGCCCCGCAGCGTCAAGTGCCGGAGATTCTGCCAATACCGAAGCATCGTGTAAAACTCGAGGCTATTGGAAAAGTAGACGTTTGTGAGCGTGGCCGCTGTGAGGTTGTTCAGGGACCGGAGAGCCACTTCGAGTGCCGCCGATGATTCCCATTCGACGAAGAACATCTGGACGTGCTGCAGGTTGACCATCTGTTGTAACAGAAGGGGGAGCGTGGGCTCGTCCTTGACCCATTGACCGGGGAACGTTACAAGGCGGAGGGACCGCACCACGTAGGGAATGGACCGTGAAGCAGTGGCTGTCTGATAAAACTTCTCGCACCAACTCGCGTTCTCGAGGGAGATGTCGCGGAATAGGTGCTCCTGGGAGCGAGCGCGAAGATTCCGGGCGACGAGTGAGCAGTTCTTCAGTGCCAGACGGTCACCGCCCAGTTCGTCTACGACAGCATCAAAAAGCTCGGGAGGAAGAACCATCGTTGGGATGCAAGATTAAATTGAGTACGCCGTCTTGGGCACACTATATGTATGACGAAGAGTCCGACCAAAACGCTACCCATTCCAGGCGGTAAAGGTGAGGCTAGGGCCAGGATTCCGACATCGGCAAGTTGACCGGTCACCGCTGGTTCCCGACTCGGTCTACAGCGCTGGACCGCTGTCCATGCGCGGCATGCGCCAAGCAGATACAATACGAGGAATTAAGCCCGTTGGACTTCGAAGATCTTCAGGTGGTCATGATGGTAGGTGATAAGAGTCAAAATTACCATTGATGCCAATCTCTAATCCATTTTGTTGGAACGCTAACCTTCAAACGATGCAAAGCTTGCATTCATCGCAACATATTCTGTATTTAATGGTCTGTAGATGGTAGAGGAGACGTCCAGGATATAAGTACACAAATAAACGATCCTAAGATAAAATAAAAGTGGGTATCAATGTCTTGAATTACTCGGGGAAGAACTTGAGGACTGCGTAAATAACACCACAGCTCAGCAGAATGATGAAAACGACGACGAGCGCCAAGTAGACGAGCAGCTCCCATGGCACGCCAGAGTCCGCGTTGACGACGTCCGCGACGCCCGCGCGTAGTTGGCGTACCCGCTTTTCCGTGGTATTTCCCGCTCCTTTTGGTTCTCCATCTGCACAATCCGACCACGGGGATCCTCAGCTTTGAGTGAATGCTTCGTGCTGCCTTGGGCAGAGATGACCTCGACGAACGAAGGGTAGTGGTGCTCACACCATTGTTCGACCTACGCAAAGAAATGGGTTGATTGAAGATAGCGTTAATTTGAAAGCTTACCTGTCCGCATATTATGGATAAGTGCAAGAAGCTAGGGTCTTTGTAGGACGCTTTGGCGTGTATTTTCCGGCAGTACTCCCGGAATATGTAGGCCACCTCCCGAGGGTTGGTTGATCGCATGATAAGCTGCAGAGCAATTATTACCAAGTAGAGAATCAAACACTTGAACGTACTGCCGCAGCCTCTGCCTTGCGAATTTTAATGTTTCGCTCGAACATATTGGGGTTCATGAAACAGAGCTCCAGAGTCGCGATAGCCATCGTCGCGGGAATAGCGCAGAAGTTGAAGACGGTCTGGTTTTTCAATACCCTAAGGTAGTCCAGTGAATCACGAGGTGGCGCATAGCATCGAGGACCATTGCGCTTTGCACCCACAAAGCACGCTCCTTGACGCCCGGCTTCACGTCTATCCCCGGGCCAAGGCGCATGTCCTTCATGTCGGTGAACCCATGCACGCCCCAGATCTCCTTCGGCCAGAAGAATCGCGAGTCGTCAGCGTCCTCACGGAAATCACGAATGATATTGGTCTTCTGCAGCAGCAGGCCCATGGAATTGGACAGTTCCAGTTGATTGCCAGCCATGGCGCCTCCTTCCCGGACGCAGAGAATATGCGGGAGAGACCTTCTCCGACCAGGCCCGCAACATAATGGCAATAAAGGTCGTACTCCTCAATAGTGTCGAGGTATATGCTGCCGTTGGACATGGCGGCCTTGTGAGTGTAGTCGGCCATGCCGTTTTCCATCTTGAGGCATATGTCGACGATGATGTCTTTGTAGCTAAATATAGGTCATTCGTCGGATGATTGGTGGGGGCGCGTCGTACGACTTACGCAGGATCAAGAGCGTAGATTTCGTCCACCACACAGTCATACTCAACCAAGAGCTGCCTGTCCTTTTCGTTGGGACCGTTCCCATCAAACTTCCAGCCTTTCTGCACGGTGAAATTATGGAAATTTCTTAGCAGTTTTTGTTTCTCTCCGTCAGGAATCGTCATGTCGTCTTCTATCGTGTCGAGGCCTCGTAAAACCAGATAAAACATGCAAATCTGCACGACGTCATTCAGACGAGTTTCTTATCTTCTCCGTAACTACTCACCGTTCTCGCCAAGTCCCCATCGAGTTCCTTGATGACGGCACTAAAACTTCTGCTCGTTGCGTCCAAAAAAGACCAACACCTGCGCATAGACTCGCGGTCCCAACCGCTCGTCGGCTGCTCGCGAATGCTGGTGATATCCCGCTTGGACTCGTGGTAAAGGTGGAACTGCAGAAGGGTACGGAATTCGAATGGGTGCGTAATAGCAAGCAGGAGCCAGTTGGAAATGCCCATCTCCGTTAATTGTAAAGTCGGTCAAAGGTAAGGAAAGAGAGGGAATGGAGCGGGGTGGTGGTGGGGAGAGCCAAGTCTATTTGAGTGGTACGACTGCTCTTCAAATTTCACTAATATGCACCGTGCACGTGATCGGTGTAGCGCGGTCCGCCTCGTAGTGCCTTTCCTGACCCTGCGCGTCTCAGACGTGTTTCTGCGCATTCCAACACCCATCTGGCAGGACCGCGCCAACCGTTTTGCCCGTACTGAATACATGTATACGGATTAGAGCCATTCATCTTGTCTTTTAATTGAAAGGTGACGGAAGCCAAGGACGCCCATCGCCTTAAAAGAGCATTCAAAGCATACTAACGCATCCGTGATACACGTATCATTCATGTCCGCTAACTTTTATATCTGGGAATCGCCTATAAACACTCATTTCAAGACTCCGAAAGGCATACCTACTGAAGTTTGAATAGGATTGTCCTTCATTCACGCAATCAACAGGATATTGACTACGACAGAAGGAGGCACCGGAGTTCTCCCAATGTTCTTCCGCACTCCCGTATTCGACGACGCCGACCTTTACTTTCTAACTCTGGTAGACTCTGCTTTGCATTGAATTATCTACGGTGTGGCCCGGACAGAATGAGAAATGTCGAATCGGTAAATCAATGCGATACTGAACGGTGCTAGCGTAGAATAACTTCAATAAGCGTAAGATAATGATATGGATTTACAATACAGTGGCGCAGTCTAAGCAGTGCCACACCTAATCCTATATGTTACATCCCAACTCCGCTTCACTAACAAGCAGTGCGCTAGAGGGTCGTTACACCAAGCCACTCCCGCCCATCTTGATAGTATCTGTGACCACTCTCATCACTTCACTCCACACCCTACCCAAAATGCCTGCCTCAGCGCCATTGACCGCTTGCAACCGCTTCCTAACCATGTCCGCCGTGTTCGCCGTATGACCCCCCATTCTTCGGTGCCTCATTCTGACCACCATTGACACAATGGGGAAGACGATCGCCACTATCAGGAACGTCGCCATTTTTGAGGAATTGAATATCGGGCCCAAAGATGTCTTGATCAAAGCAACGAGCCCCGGAGCGCGCACGGTGTTTGTCGGAGTGACTGTATGGGGTCTATTTATGACAATCCCATCAGGTGTAGAATGTGATGTGGCGGATCGAGCAGGCGATTTTGTTTGGCGTTCAGGTGTGGCGGCGCCTTCACTGTAGTGTGGCTTGGCAGTACCGTTAGATGAAAGAGATTCCACGGAGTCGGATGCAGCGGGAAAAGAAGCAAGGGAGTGTGGTGTATGGCTGCCGCGTGGAGTTGCGGGGACTACGGTGTGTGTAGACGTTGTCGAAAGTGATGAGGAGGAGGACGAATTGGACGGTGCAGGAGAAATGCTGCGCGGTGAAGCCGGTGTACCGGTGGAAGGGGTAGATGATATACTCGGAGGTGTACGTGATGTATGTGCCTTGTCATATGCTTCTTGCAGAGACCTTCTAAGATACTGAAAGACAGTTTAGCGCAATAACTGGGTTGACGTGCGCCTTACCTCACGCGACTTCGGGGATAATTCGCTTTCATAGTCCAGGAACTCTTTCGCGTAATCCCACTGGTCTAACGCTGGCAAGATTTGCAGACAATATATCGCCAGAAGCTTTTTATAGGCTTCACTCTGGGCTGGGGATGTATACACATCCCTCCGTGCAAGCCACTCCTCTATAACGACTCTCCCTATATCCGGGGAATTGAGTTTGATGGTGGCATAGACGAGGGTATTTAAAACGGGAGGGGGGATATAGATAACATTGAAGGTGGCAAGAGTCTTGGAGGAGCCATTCAATGGAGTAAACAGAGTAAGAGACCGCTGGTACATGGCCGTAGCCAATGATTGAGACGACTGCAAAAGCAGGTCCTTCAAATGGGGCGGCAAGTCATCGGACGTGGAGGAAGAGGTGTAGACATGGGCCTCGAGAGTGATCCTGAAGATGTCCCAGCGACGACGGTAGTCATCCAGCGTGTCTGGGACGGAAACCGGAGGATGGAGAAGTGTAAATGCAGAATCGACCAGAGACTGAGTTAAGCGGTAGTCGTGGTTGACAAACGCACGACCAGCACCGTCGATGAGGGTGCCTAATCTCGACGCCGCGCTCGGGGCAGAGGTGGCCTTGAGGGTCGTTGAATACGACGACGACTGTCCGGCAACGGTCGTCGTGCTTGTCGCGGTTGGCATTGAAGAGGCAACCGCTGTTACTCCGGGTTCAATGTCAGTCAATGAAGGATGCGCGCTTTCACATGGCAAATACTTACTCAAAGAATTGGTTGGAGAAGGTACGGCTTCAAACTACCAAGCTTTGGTGGTGTAAGGGTAACATGGAGTCTTCCCAGCCAAGATGGCTCCGCCCCGGGTTCGAGTCCCGGCCAAAGCACATTTTTGCCTTGCCTGCACCTTTTCAGCTCAGTGGTGAGGCAGTAAGCCTAGGGTGGCGCAGTAAGCCCAGGGTGGCGCAGTAAACCTCCGGGGGTGTTTAGTAACATTATCCACACCGGCCCAGGAGGCTCAGGTTTTGACCGTTAGTTAATAACGGTTTCGATACCGGCACGTGTTTTAGACACGTGATGTGGCGCAGCGCCGTGCCGCCCTCATCCCGCCTTAGTCCCACCACTCCGAGGACTCTCTGAGGGCTAGCGCACGCCACGTGCAGTAGTCTTGTGCCGGTAATTACACTAGGATGTCAGCCCGACGAGGATAAGAAACACCATGTTTGCCAGTATAGATCTCTTTCACCTGGCCGCATCAGACATTCTTCTCCTACAGTGATTGAGGTGATATACACAAGGCACCCAATGGGAGCTCTATAGATTGTTGCCTGGTCATAACATAGTCTTCAGCAGGGCTTAAGTGTTCCGAGAGGACAATGTGGTAGGACTTCCGGCGACACATTTCGTCTCGCAACATGATTCGAATTGTTTGAAGACTGCCCAGAACCACACCCTAGTTGATTACCTTTGCATAGTCAATGACCTTTATATCTACATTGGCAGATTGAGGCGCCAGACCCGACTGACAAGACATTGTACATAGTTCATATTTAGACGCCACCTTAGAGAGTTGAGCGAGCAAAACATTCTTGGAAGGGAATCGGACATACATCGAGTTCTCTTTCTAGAGGCAATACACCTTTCAGCAAACTCCCAAATGTCGTCGCCCCAGTGAGGCTCGTAGTTAAAGACATTATTCCCTTCACAGCAGTAAAGCCCGTCAATAAGACCACGGTAAGCACTTCGTGGGGAAATCATCAGAACGCGTTCATCACTGTCAATGATTTGTTTGACAAGACTTCTCGCCTGCGGTAGCATGGTGACAAGACTTCTCGCCTGCTGTAGCATGGTGACAGGATATGCACCGGGGACTACGCTGACGACAAGCGCTACAAGTGTATCGGGCAAGCATGAGATGACTGGGCGCAAGAGTTGCAGAAGATCAAAGTCGCCTGACCATTGCATACTTAAACTATTTGCAACGCAATGAGCCAGACTGTCATTCAAGGCATGTCCGGATAAAAAAAGATGTGTGAGACGAGTACATCGGCTGAACAGGGCTATCCAGTCAACCGGTCTGATGTTTC
The DNA here is from genome assembly GCA_015501055.1 of Mucidula mucida. Lineage (NCBI taxonomy): Eukaryota > Fungi > Basidiomycota > Agaricomycetes > Agaricales > Physalacriaceae > Mucidula > Mucidula mucida. The sequence continues at coordinate 65,605 of JADNYV010000094.1, forward strand.
TTCCCGCGTCATAACAATCTAGATGGAGATGGGTGATTTGCGGAGGGAGATGGAGGCGGAGAGAGTGTGTGTCGAATTCGAGCATCGACAAGTGGGTAAGACGAGGGAACTGTGCGCCGCCGTCAGCGAAGACCGCAGTCTCTGTGGCTGACGTGTGCGGGTGTGTGTGCTGGTGTGTGTAGAGGTGTGATATCACCCCATAGCCTAATCTCTCGATGCCGGTACACGTAGAAGATATGAGGTTCAGTGAATCAGGCGTTTTGCGGAGATCAGTCACAGCTGTTCTCCCAGTGAGCATGTTTCCGAAGCAGATGGTTTTTACGTTCGAGGCGAAGAAAAGGGGATCATTCCGAAATTTCATGCCCTTGCGAATGCTTTGATATTCGCCGTGCGACGAAGAACGACTGTGTGATATAGCAGGGCTCTACCCTGAGGCCGTTTTCATCAACAATATCTTTAAACTGTAAACACTAAGGAACGGTTGCTCACCATCGAGAAACAGTCTTCGATACTGAACATAGCTTTGCCGCTGTTGGTGAGGATATTAGAGCAGCGATTTCAAAGATGATGCGCGCAATATCCACAGGTAGATCACCGAATGGATGAAGACTGGAGGTGCTCTCTTCCTGCATTGGCGTCTATGTATCGCAGGATGCTGAGAGCTAAAGTGAAGTCGCGATCGACGATTAACAAGCACAAACATCACTTCCCAGAATCTTGAACGGAACTTTGGCGATCTCAAGATAAAATTCTAGACGTTCTCTGCAAGGCAAATTATCTCGTGGCACATTTATCTATCTCACAAACAGAGGCTGAAAGCTAGGTGATTCATATCCAGGCACAATCAAATATGCGTGCTGACTAACTTGGCGCTTCCCCACCCGTTACATCCAACATGAAAGGGATCTTCTTTGACTCATACCATCACGATGTACCCGACAGCAGACGAGAAGGCCGTAATCGACGCGGCGGAGGCGCTCATGGTCAAAACGATGTTGCGCTATGATCCGTCGCATGACCGCTACCACGGTAAGCTGCTCGATACTTTCAAGTCAACGAAATTGATTCAGATGCAGTCCAACGCGTCCGGAAAACAGCACTGGCGCTCGCTAATGCGCTCCCAACGACGCCGGATCTCCTCGTAGTTGAATTGGGTACGCTTTGCCTTGCACCTCGTTGATCTGACACTCAAGTCGAGTCTAGCTGCAATACTACACGATGTCCTCGATAAAAAGTATGTCTCTCAGAACGCGCAGCGGATCCATACGCGTTTTTTCTGCCCTACTTTGAAACCTGGACCAAGGGAACGAGCGTCGACATCATCACAGACGGACGGGCGCGTCAGATTACACAGATCATCGACAACGTCTCTTGGAGCACCGAGAAGCAACGCCGCGCCTCTGGAGAATGGGGTCAATGGCACGATGGATGCATCGAATTGCATTGCGTGCAGGATGCCGACCGGTTGGATGCCATAGGTGCTTTCGGCGTTATGAGATCTGCCGCATACACGTCGGCGACGAACAAGTAGGCCTTGCTTATCTGAAATTGTATGGCTAAATGTATCATAGTCCTCTCACACTCCTCCCGAAGATCTTCTTCTTCCTCTTTCTGCTGTACAGCACTTTTCAGATAAGCTGATCCATATACATGAGCGCCTCAAGACAGACCCCGGTCGCGTCATGGGTCAGAAGCGACATAAACTAGTAAGTACTTCTCACCGCTTCTAGTCTATCTATCACTGACAACACGATTCAGATTCTTGACTTTATGGAAGCGATTTCTGACGAGGCGAATTGTGTTATCGACCCTAGCTTTTACAATTCCCATTAGACAACAATGTGCTTGAGACACGGGCACAGCAGAGGACTAATGCAGAGCCAGTGCTGTGCCCCTCGAAGAGATGTAGACTATATTATACAGATAGGCGCGCCACGCGTAGAATCAATCAAACATGTCCATCTCCATGGCCATGTCGTAGAAAAAGTGCTTGAATCGATACGTCAATCACAACGAAATAGATTTTGAATGGTAGACCAACCTTATATATACTCATGACCTTCACTACCCATGCCTCCAGATGATATATCTTTTTGCTCCCAACACGCATTCGCACCTCCTACAAGGGCGTTGTTATTTCTTGCTGCGATCCAAGTATGACCGCGGCTCACATATATAGCCGCCCAATGCATAATATCCGCTCGGATGGCTTCATCCACCCGACTCACTACGCGTTCCGCAATAGTCTACAGAATGGTAAGTTTAATGCCCGAAGACCCACAAATCGGAAGGACCTTGAGGATGACCGTCGGCGGGATACAGTGGCTCAGCAGCTCATAGAGCTTCTGCCGCACCTCCATGACGCGAGCGGGTGACTGCTCTGCAATAATCATATCGCCGACCTTGTTGCAGTAGGTCTCCCAATCAGGCTTTGCTATCGTCAATGGCCCCGACAGGTCAGGTCTACATATCCAAGTCAGGATCAAACATTCAATGTAGGAAGAGGGTACAAACGACTGCATCTTGAGCGCTTCCAGGACGAGGATAGCCTTGCGCATGTTTCCCCCGGAATCGTCGATAATCTTATCAGCCGCGTCCTCAGGAAGCGAGAAGCCGGAGCGTTTGGAGACGTGTTGCATAACGGCTTGCATCTGCAAATGTCAGGAGACGCAGGGCGATTACACAAGAAGATTTACCTCTTCTCGTTTAGGCGCAGCGACGCGTATTAAGAGACATCGACTTTTGATGGGAGCAATGAGACGACTGGTGCTGTTGGCGCAGAGGATAATGCGCATATTGCTCATGTATTTCTCCATCGTTCGCCGAAGAGCAGCTTGGGCATCTCGTGATAAAGAATCGGCTTCGTTTATTATGACGACTGGACAAACATGTTAGAAAGAATGTGATATAACCAGGATGAGAAGTACCTTTGAATCGCTGCTTCGCATTCAGATCGACTTGCTGGGTTTGCGCTATCTCCTTGAGCAAATCCTGTATCACCGTCCTGTCGTAGCTACCGGCCTCGCTTTCCGGACGTCAGAGTCTTTCTACGCGATCTCATAGACCGCGCACCTCGGTGTTATTTCAATGTGAAAATTGCTCTGGACGATGTTGACTTCCACTTTGCGCTTCGAGGGCGTTAAAAAGACGCGTTGATCTATTTTCAGCTATTCAAAGTCAGTTTTGAATTATGGAGCAGAGGCCACACACCTTTTCCACTCCTGCGCCAAAGAGCTCCCGCAGTGTACAAGTTATACGCGTCTTTTTTCCTGCGCCAGATGGCCCATAGAACAGCATGTGGGGAAAGTCGCCTGAAGATGCCTAGAGATCGATTAGAGTGTTGTTGACAAGGCAAGTCATTCAGGCTCACGAGAGACCGTAGCCGATCTGAGAGCTCTTTGTGGTAGTGTAGCGTATCGAGAGTTCGAGGGCGGTACTAGGAGCATTCAGTATTGTACCCTTTCAACGGTGCAAGCTAAGTAGACCTGGTCAACCCAAAGAGACATGATGGTATGAGAAAGTAACGGATCGCGTGACGTAACGCGATCCGTGACTTGCCTCCCAACCATGACCTCGATGTTGTCTTTACAGAAGAACTCTGTGCACTTATGCATATATCTGGTGATTCTGACTTTGGCAATCACGCTACATGTCAAAAAGCTGTGCTCTTGGAGACTGAACTTGTTGGTCCAAGTTGTCTGCTTGTGGGAGACTCAAATGCTGTCATGAACTCCGTCTCCTTGCTTCGTTACTAAAGAGGTTGACTCTCGGCGCTTGACCTCACGCTCAAGACTTGCTACCGGTGGTGCACCCCATGGGCCAATAATCTTCGCATCGGAACTACCACTACGTCCTGTGTGGAAAGTACCAAACTTATAGACGTCCCTCCCAAACGACGTGATGCCTCTTGTCGTGGTCATTCTACACCTTTTTGAATGCATAAAATGAATTGTTTGAGCATAGCACTACACGTGTGAAATGCCTCCGTTATCTAGCGCGCACACGGCATTCTAGCAATGTCGAGGTAGGAATATGACAATGACAGTGATGAACACAGGAGGATATCAGGATGCGCGAGATTTATTGAGGGCGAGAGCATTTGTTCAATGGTTCTGCGCGTCAGAGATTCATACTTTACTGATCAATCAAAGCACGTTGATCGATGTCTTCCTAGTACGCGTTCACAGTATTCCAGCCATCAGTTTCCGTATAAGACGTGTCCAGAGGGCTCGTTAATTCAGTGTGCTAATGCAACGATGCCGCGGTACATGGCCATGAGTTGAAGTGGCTGTGCCGTACTTCCTTCCTCTGCCCATCATGTCGACCGTAACACTGTTAACAGAGCATTTCATTTACGGACGCGACTCGTGGATCCATCATGATAATTGTGGACGCCATATGATAGCGCCAGGGCGATATTAGAAGGCAGACGAAGCCGGGACGTGCACCACATGGAACGGCGCACCCAATTGATTAATCCGCTTGTATATAATCAAGGACCAATCTTTCTGCTGTCGCCATCTCACAGCATGCTGCTCTCGACATCCTTGCTGGCCCTGGCTGCAGTCGTCGTGGCCAAGGGAAGGTATCATCCGCACAGCGGGTCCTCCTCAGACGACAAGTATAACTGGCTCGGGAATCTCTCACCATACCACAAAGCCCCGCTTCCCCGCGGGGTCAGCGAAACGCTGCCGAGTGACTGCACGGTCGACCAGGTTATGCTGGTACGCGTTTCCTTTCGATAGTCTCCATTTTCCGTTGCTGAAAACTCTTAGATGGGCCGCCATGGTAGCCGCTGGCCGTTGGCATCTGAACTTGTCTATATCACAAACCTCACGGAGAAATTGAGCGCGTCTTCTGAATATATTGCGAGTGCCGAACTCCCTGAGAGCATATCTTTCCTAAAGGACGGCTACGAGACGACTCTCGGACACGACAACTTGACCGCACCTGGAAGGAATCAATTGTTCAACAACGGAGTGAGGTCGGGTGCTCCAGTGGCTGTTGAAATCATTGCATCTCATATTGTTACAAAGTTTCCGACTCCGATACCCAGACCTCGAGGCTACGACTGTTCTTGCAGGGCTTCAAGACCGTGTAAGCTGTTTTTGTTACCTTCTTTGACAAGTCTTTAATTCGTTGTAGGTTGTCGAGTCAGCCCAGTGGTTTGCGGCCGGTTATTTCGGTCGAGATTGGGCAACTCTTCAGGCCTCTGTCTTCGATACTATCCCGGAGGACGAAGTCACGATTTCGTGGATTACGCCCATGGATACGTGCGCCAACTGGGAATATTCTTACGGCGGTGATGTCGGTATCTTGGGATTAATTGACAACCTCGAAGTATTTACTTACTCTTTATGAAGGCGGTTACCACCTGGGGCACCGTGTACCTCCCTGCGATAACGGAGCGGCTGAATGGTCTTGTCCCAGGACTCAATTTGACTGACAACGACACTCATGGGGCTTTGTACGCTTGTGCTTATGACTATGCGGCGTATACTGTGTCCCCGTGGTGCGATGTGTTTACGGAGAACGAACTAGCTGACTTTGAGTATGCCGTCGCCCTCGTTCTATCTGTCTCACCTGATCTCAAATATTAGATACGAGTTGGATATCCTCATGACGGGTGCCTTCGGTTACAACCTTCCTGGCGACATGGGACCGCTGCTTGGAACGCTTTTTGTCAACAAGCTTATCGAGCGGTTTGTTTTTCTCGTCCTCTTTACCTTGTTTTGCGCTTACAACACATTCAGCTTTTCTAATGACACCGGCGACTCTCAGGCCGTATATCTTGAATTTGGTCACGATACCACAATTGATATGGCTTTGGCTGCCTTGGGGCTCGCAAAGTACTCCTTGCTTTCTTTTACATTGTCAGATTTTGACCTTTTCTAGGGATGACCCGCCACTGTCTGCAACAGGACCCGTACGAGTTAACCGAGCTTTCAGGACCTCAACGCAAGTACCCTTCGCCGCCCAAATGGTATGGGAGAAGTTTTCTTGTTCGTCGACGTAAGTGCTGTGGATCTCCGAAAGCTTTGTTTTATTCGTTTGAATATCCAGCTTTACGGGTCCTCAAATTCGCCTCATTCTCAACGATTCTCCGCTTCCCCTGCCGGCCTGTGCCTCTTCCGATGAGGATAGCCTTTACGGTTCCTGTTCGTTGGAGAGCTTCGTCGCTTCGAACAGTTACAGTACCGCGATTACATGGGGAGACGATTCGTGGAACGCCACCTGTGGCGAGGCCGATTTCTAAAGATGACTTTCGCGTTGTGTATTGAAAAGAGAAATATACGCATGTTCTCATCGACATGACCGCAGACATTCAACGGGAAACTTGACTGTTCTTCTCCTTGCGACCCGCAGGAAGTAAGGCCCCGTTTACACGGTTATGCTTCTTCGCCTTCGTCCGTGGGTGCTAGTTCTAGAGTGTACGTTTCTGGAGCTTCGTTCGGAATTCGGAATCCTATGTTTCGGAGGAAGAAAAGACTTTTGATCTTCCTGATACTGATTTCATTGAAGTCGCCGGCGCATCCTGTGTGGATCCCATGTGAAGATGCATTCGGATTGGCTATCCTCGGGCCAAAACATCGAAGTTGATGTGAGTTGAGATTGTATTGGCTTCCAAGATTACACCCCTGTGACTGGTGATATGAAAAAAAATTTACAGTGTCCTGACGACTTCGTCCGGTAGTACTCGTTGCTGTTATACAGCTCCTCACCTGGGCGTTGAATGTTGCCTCAAAAGGTGCGAAACGCGTGTTCTACACGTGTAGTCTAAACTTGGCAATGCAACATCAATACATCCCGTTTTTTCATTTGGCCTTTTGAAAAAAGGTGAGCTTTTAATCGCCGGGATTTCGTGGAGACTTGGCCCTTTTTGACATGCTAAACACTAGTTTCCGTGCCTAAGGACGTCATGGCTCGTGCCGCCGCGTGTTTATGCCTTACTTTTCCTAATGTCAACGTTATATGGGGCTCACGAGATTCAATATGGGGGGTTCATCGAGGCGCAGCGCCCCATATTCAATTACATGGGATGTTTAAACCGATGTGGCAAGAGGTGGTGGCTAAGGCATGTACGGGCTCCTCAATCGCTCCCGAATCGCCCTCGAGTCGTGTCATTGGTGTCGCTGACACTCAAGGAACACAGCAAACGGGCACCGGCACCCAGACATAGCTCCGAATTGAGGAATTTAGGTGTTTTCGGGGTTGATGTTTTCGGACAGTTTTGGATCAAAGCCCTAGAGAATTCGTCCTGACACATCACAAACAAGGTCAGCAACTACTTTCCATCTCAAGTCCAAGACGTCGCGGCTTAACACCCGCGTAGCAGATTAGAACCAGCACCAAATTGGATTGAGGAAGGTGAGTCTATCTGTCGTCGTCGAACTTTCCTTTTGAACTTCACGTGTCGGATGGGTTTGTTTGTATCCAGTCCTGCGATTTCGACGCAGATCAATCAAAAGAACCGGCCCATCATGCAGCTGGTAATTCCGTATTCTTGGCTAGTTCGGCAGGCTCGTGTACGTTGTTGAGATTATATAGATCCACTTCTTCTTCATGTGTCATGGCCCCGTCAGCGACAATGCCCTCGCCATTTCATCACTATATCGGTACACCTTCGCAATACCTTCTCGGCCGCTCGACAGTGGATGAGCTGTCTTACTCTCCCGACGAGGACGAAAAACGCCGCAACGAGGAACAGCAAGCTGCCACGGGACGTAAGTCTTGGAAGACTCTACGGGACAAGGAGGGAGAAGCTGTTTGGTCACCGGCACTGTACGTTCAAGCTTTAGAGTCTATGCACCCAAGCTGACCTTGTCGTAGTGAAGCAGCACTCATCGAAGGTAGTAAACTTTCCTCTACCTCCATTGGAAAAAATTCAATCTAAGCAATCACTCTGAAGGACTCAGGAAATACGTTCCACCGACACCATCGGTGAGCTCTCGTAGGACGAATATATCCAGAAGGGGTGGAGGACGATTCCCCATGCGCAACCGTATAATCTCGGACTATATTTACGAGACAACCGGCAAATATCGAACGCCAAAGCAGGTGGGCAGTCGTCTTCAACAATTGCGGGATACATGCCGGCTGCAGGAGAGTGAGTACATTGTCTCCATAATATTTTTTTTTTCGAATTTGTACTGAACACTCGTATCCTAGTTCGTCTCCTCATCGCGCCACCGAGCGACGATGAATCTGACCCAGACGTATGCTCGAGCTCGTCGCCATCGATATCTCCGCCGTCTGTACGGCTGCAGTCTATCTATGGGGATATGGACCGTTCGTCTGGCGGTCCTCCACAAATGCAACACAAGACGACCCAGCAATCTCCGAACAAGACGCCCAAACAAGTATCACCGTGTGTCGCTCATGCGAATATCTTCGTGACAGTCAACCTGGAGTCCGATGCCTCCAATGTCATGTTGCGCCCTCCCATCGCGCTCGCTGGGTACCAGAAGGATGCGCCGTTGTATACTGTCATTAACCTCACGCCTCTTCCGCTCGCCCAGTGTTATCCCGGGTGTGTTCAAGTCGATCTTTCCTGCTTCGATTCCACCGTCCAGTTCTGGTCGCCGTTTCCCGTGCACACAGAGACCGTCTTCTCGGTGTCCATCGAGACGTTGGAGCAGCCCATCCACTCGGAGTTGACGACGATGGTGCCGAGTGCAGCGCCGCCGGGACGAACGGGTTGGTTTTACACGACGGTATTGTGTCCCCAGCTGTGGAAGATGCTTTCCCGTGACCCCAGTAAGTCCCGTCGGTTTCCCAGCGACTGTTGAATGGAAATCGAACACGACGACATCCCCTAGATATTGAGCAATACCGCGTCCTGCAATGCATCACGCCGCAGTGGTCTCCAGGCATTGACGTCTCGCCCATCAACATCTGCTATCGCTTCAGGCAGATCCCAGCTGCAACGCCCAATTTCTTCGAGGTGGGCTATGCCATATTTTGCGACGTTCTGAGCTTGACATTCACAGGCACAGAAGTGGCACCATCGGGCGCCTATTCTGGGTTCTCATCAGCAAGTGTCGAGCTACTCATCATTGTCGGGATGGAGCGGGCAGCCTCAGGAAGACGTGAAGCCCGTGGTCGGGTCTTCTTACAGGCGTATACCCATCAGCGGACCGCCTGCACAGCCTGTTGGAGAAGACGCCCTCAAATTTCCGGATGCCATCAACTACGCCTTTCTTGCTCAGCCGGCGCTGAACTACAACTACTTGGTGTCGTGATTCTTCCCTTTTTTTTTGCTCCCCCGGTTTCTAGTTTTCACAGCTTGTATGTATGTATTGTATTCTATCGTAAAAGTTGTTCACGGGGAAATATGTAGGCTTTTCTGTATTTCAATTTTTTTTTGTATCTCTTGGGGTGGATGGGTTCTTGGGCTGTATACATACAATGATGGCTCGGGAAAATGCGATTGTTTTTACACGAGGCAGTGTTCTCGTACACGGCAGCCAGGCACTACTTACTTGTTCTCATGAAATTGAACCTGCGTCGCCGCCGGAGAACACGCCATGGAATTCTCCGTTATTCGACTTTCTGCAGCTCTCCGAGTCATTCCTGAAGCTGGGTACCCACGCCGTCTAAATTTAGGCCGCTGATTGTGTGGCTATGACGCGCTCAAAAAGTCCCACCGCACGTCCTGGAACTGGCGGAAGCCCGCTCTGAAGCACGCATCAGATATCGAATCGCTATTCAACGCAAGATGAAAGGGAATGATTGATGTCTCTTCTGTGATTTCTGCTAATCAGCTGCGCCACGTAAAGGGCAATCTAATTGAACCCTGCGCCACAACACGATCTGAGAAGGGGAGGGCGAACTGATCTCAGTGTGTGTGTGGGAAGTGTCCCCATTGGGTATTGGGAGTTGCCGGGAACACGTTAGGTTTGGCTCAGAGGCCCAGGTGGATGGCGCCGCATGGTGCAGCCATCTTCTTGGGCCCGAGATACCTGTTGCGTTTGCCAATTGAAAACCTTGGGGCACTCTGGCGAGAACCTTGTCAGTGCGAGGTGTCGAGATGGTGGCTATATGTTTTTGACTAACGTTTGATTGAATGGGGGAAGATTGCCCTGGGTGAGTAATTCAAGGAGGTTTTACCACAGGCAAATGGCTTCCATTGCATGAGATACAGAATATGGAGATGACGCGACGCGCCCGCGTCGACAGACGATCCTTTGTCAAATCACAGAAGCTCTTCGACACATGACGGGGGGGAGAGACTTGCGTGATGCCCGCGACTTGGAGATTATTATTGGCTAACCCATGCCAAGTAAGCTTTCGAATAGCGCGGTGGTTGAATTGCCGAGATGCGTTGCCAGACGGTGGTGAAATTCAGCTTATACTGACAAGCGCGAGGTAAGAGACGTGAAGTGCCACTAGTTAGGCAATTAGCGGACGTGTCCGAGTCAATTAGAGAGAGAGAGAGAGAGAGATGATGAGTCCACGTAAAATGGCAAGTCCGTTTGGGAAATTGACGTCGATGATGAATAGGGAGATAGGTATTGCAAGAGCCAATAATCGGTTCCCCGGCGTTCAGGCAGGCTCTTGCAGTATTACTCTACTGACGTGGTGCTGCCAAGGGCGCTGCTCGTACCGAACAAAGCTCTCGAATCTTGAAAGAGATAACCAGCGGACTGTCCGTCTCCGAGATTGCTCTTACGACAATAGGTGCGTTATGGCAATCTAGTCTTCTCGGTGTCTTCATATTCACGCAATCGTGCAGTTTGAGAAGCAGCTGTGAAAAGTTGACACTGCCCCCAGTTGTCGTTTCCACCACCAAGTTGAGTCCGGGCGCTGTAGCTATTTAGTATTCGCGTCAAAGTGCTCGAGTGGTGCTCAAAGACCATTTGGAAATATCCTTCCGAGAAAAACAGACATGTGTGAACAAGTCCTGTAACGAAGTAGGTGGAATACTAGTTCGAATGTAACTCGGTATGCGAAAACGGCATGTTGACTATGGATCGGAGGCTTCCTCAGCGAAAACCCTGTTCCCATTTTACATTGCGTCTACTGATAGCTTCTCTCTACCATTTACCCTACAATTTGTTTTCTTGCACCTTGATGATGTCTATAACGACCTCTTGGTAGCAGAACTTGTAGATATATTGATCTTGTGTCGCACAATGCTCAAACATTCACGTTGTTTTTCAGTGAAGTTCAACGTGTGGTGGCAGTGCTGGAGTGCCGATAACTTTCCCACGACACCTCCCCCTCGGCTCCTACCACCAACATGGCGTCCATCCTCCCCGTATTCCTCGTGCTCGTTATCATTGCCGCCTTGATGACCGCCGCCGCCTTATTCGTACCCAAAGGGCCGAACCACACGTCCGTCACCACCTTTTCCGCTCTGCCGACAACCAATTTTGACAATGCACTAAATAGGGTGATACGAACAGGCCTGATGATCGCGCTCGCAGCGTGCTATTTGATGTGGATGGTCACCTATATGGCACAGCTGCACCCGCTAGTTTGTGAGTCAAGATAGTAGTCAAAATGAGAGTGAGGTGCTGACGAGCATGTAGCCCCCGTTATTACGATCAAGGCGGAGGACTAGGACACTTATTATACCAGTGAGATTGCTTTCCATCTACTCAAATGCGCGAGTTGACGGTTTCTCAGTTTGTATTAACTGCTAATTCATTGGACTTGGTTGTGGTGAATAGATACAGCAATACAAACAGTGCGCTACATAGACGACAGCATACCAAAACCCAAGAACAAGAAAATCAAAGCGTATGCGAACTGGATATACTTAAGCAATCACTCTCGTCGCCCTCCCACCCGTTGTCGAGCTATCACTTTGCGAAACATTCGGAACCACTCCCCATCCATTTGCGGCTACCGCCATTTTCCCCCATCCCCCATCCTCCTCATCCGCCAACCACGTCGACGACTGATGAAAGCCTGCGCCCCGTCCCGCTCGTCCTCTGAATTATTCCATGAAATATCACCTTCCTCCGCTCCTGTGCTCTCGCCCCATTCGTCGCCTCCGCCCTCGCTGCTACTGCTATCGCTATACTCCTCTTCCACAGGAATCCAGTCAGGCTCCATGAATTCGAAACTATGATCGCCCATGTCCTCCGTCGTCGGCCAAAGCATTCTAGGCTGAGACGGCGCACCGATTAGCTCAATCATCCACGCGTCCCGCTCTGGCTGGTCCTTGTATGCCTCGTCTCGCTTGAGATCAAGATCCTCGGAACACTCGACTGCCTTTGCCAACACCTCGGTCCATCCACCACAAAGAATCGAGATGTCCCGGTCATACCATATCATCTCAAAGCTCAGGAAAGCCTCGCGTATTGTTTCCATGTGTTGTTTCACGGCCGTCGCAATCTTCTCAAACGAAGCGGGTTGTCGAGCTTTAGGGTGTGCTAGGTGTTCTTGAACTGACAAACGTTCATGGGGAGGCGCATTCGACTGCACGATCGACCGAGCTTCGTCTTCCAGAGCGGTTCTCCGGTGCTCACCAACGTCTTTCCGCGTGAACTCTGCAACGAGTGAAGCTCCTCCGAGTTGTTCGTCGCGTCCCCACTCATCGTCTTCGTTTGCACGTCCAATGTCGCTCATTGCAACGTTGTAGCCCCATTTCTCGGCAGCGGATGTGCACCAATCCTTGAACTCGTCCACCGTCCATTCGAACTTGTGGTCATGGTGTCTGAAGATTCTGTCGGTGCGCCCCGTGGGATCGGGAAAACCCTGCCGTACGCTGGGTGGTGCATTGGGAGATGTGAAACGCGCGTTGAACGTGTACGAGGGCGTGGTGATGAGGAGTTTGTACGGGTGATATACTCCGAGGAGCATTGGCGCGAAGAATGGCAGTATGTCGGGGGATAGATGTTCGATTCTAGAGAGAGATCAGGATAGATTATCTATTCAAACCAAGAAACTTACACTTCTGAACTAACAATACACTCCGTGTTCACAAACTCCTCGTTGATGACCTGCAAGCCGCCCTTCCATATCGTAGCGACGAGCGGCTCCCACCGTACGGGCGCAGTCATATACGAGTTGACGACGGGACTCTCCATTGGCGGGGACACGGCGTCTATCGCGAACTGCAGATCGCGCTCAGAGATATCGAGCCCTGCAATCTTGTGCGGATGCAGATTCGGGATCGGATCGCTCGCAGAGTTGAAGTTGGGCGACGTCGGCGACGTTGGCGTGCTGGGCTCTATATCGCTCGTTGAAGGTGGAATGATGCCTGGTGGGGGCGGGCCAAGCCATGGCGCGGGCTGGCAGAGTGCGCTGAGGAGCTGGCCTTCGCCACATCCGATGTCGACTACCTGTAGATCATTATTATTGTTATTAGAAAAGTTTACTGGAGGGAAGACGGACATCGACTATGCCCTCCCGCCGCATGACATCGAGCACCCAGATCTTGCGCTGCAGATACAGCGGTGGATAAAAAGTCACTTTGAGCTCATGATCTCGCTCTTCTTCGAGGATCATATCGCAACTGGCCATGGTATAAGGAAACAAGAAAAGTATGTAAAACGACGACCTTCTGTTGCCGTGTTAGCCTCGAGGCGACATCGTGGCAGGAGAAGACATCGGTCACTCTCGCTTGCAAGTACAAGGCATGAATTGTAGACCAATGTTGCGTAGACTAGTGCTAAATAATACAATGATGGTATGGTAGTGCTTTTGTATTGTACTTTCATTAACTATGCAGTGTCCAGTATCTCCTTCCATACCTCGTCCAAGTAGAATAATATCGAGACATGACTCCCATCCACGACCCGCAGGTCAGAGCTTTTGTACGCGCGCGCCAGCCACTCCGCCACGCGGAGCGACGCCGTAAGGTCTTTCGATGCCGAAACGATATACACAGGTGCCTCCTTGTTCCCATCCCTCGGATCAACACCTCCCCATCCCGAATGATACACCGCAGGTATATCCAGGAACCCCTGCCACGTCTGCGCGAAACTGCGCACCATATTCGCACCCATCTCCTTCTCCCACTGACCCTCCATCATGCCTCTCGCCTCCCGCCACCGCTGATACCTCTCCCGTTCACCCTCCGTCATTTGCGAAAACATGATCCGCCTTACGAAACCCTCCGCGACTGCCTCGGACTTGACTTTGGACGACAGCACCCAGTATAAGACCCGCGCGAGGAGATTGAACGGAATATAGCGCGACGGCGGGCCGGTCAGGAAATACGACTGCCATGACATGTCCCTGGCGTATTCCTTGTGGCAATGTGGGGGAGAATGCGGCGCAAGGAGAATCATGCTGCAGATTTGCCTCCGGAGAGGAAACAGACTGATGGGGGCGCCATACAGCATCTGCGCGGCTACAGTGCCGAAGGCGTACCCGCATATGATGATTTTTAAGCGCGCGGCGTCGACGCGGAGGTGTATGAAGAGCGCGGAGATGTCGTCTGCGAACGTCTCGGCGTAGTGTGAGGGATCGGGCACGGGTGATGATTCTCCCCTGCAGAATCATGAATAATGAATTAGATGCTGAGAGTGAAAGACAACACACCAGCCCGGCAACGAGGGCGCCACGAAATGGACATTCTTCTCAAGGAGCGTGGGTGAAAGACGCGAAGCATCCCCAACGCCAAACGCCCCGTGGAGATAGAGAATGACGGTGGAACTGGAGGTGTTGCCATTGTCGGCATAGGCAAGCGTCCTCCCGTCTGGCAGCGCCAGCCGTTTGTCCTGGACATAGATCATCGTCGCCGTCAAAAGGAAAAGCTGTGGAACAACAAAAAAGGTGACGACAGCTCATATATATTTAAATGGCTTTGATGTCCGTGTGTGTGTGTGACACAACAACAACAATAGGGTGATGGACGCCACGCCCGTGCCACGCATAAAGGTCCGGCATTTGCCACAAGATCGCCATGGAACGAGGAATCGGTGGCGGGTCACCGGTCAACAGTCATTAGAGAACTGGCAGTTTAGCTTGGAAGACGAGGCTCGGAGCACGTTGCCGCAATCACAAGACCACGCAGTAATCTCCAACTGATGGCGGGGTAGTCGTTGCAACCGGTCATGGGGGGTGGGGTGGACGAACGACTGCGATCGCATTCGTCTGTATGTTCGTTCATGTGTGCTACTCCACGAACAAATGAAACAGGAGGGTTGGGCGTTTAGTCGGAGTGGTCTAGGCAATAAACTCGTCGGCAGATAATCATCGTTCGGAGAACACGACGTTTCCAATAATAATGGAGTCGAGGGCATTTCCGGATCCACGTCGATGTGGTGATGATGGTTTTTTTCTGCAATTCAGTAGCGGACGTGGGACGTAAATGAAATCAACCGGATTTCGGAACGGTCAGCCGAGTGGCGCCATCGTCGCGCCGACGTACTGAATGGACAGAGTATTTGGGCATTTCTGGGGTCAACATATAGCGTCTAGTCACTTTCCGGGTTGGCGTCAATATGGAAGCTCTTCAATAAACGCGTCGGAACACGTCGATCAATGTTCTTTAATTCACTCAGTGGACTATACACCCCACTTCTGTGACTCTCAGCGTCGGTTCTAGCCTCCATTCACATCATAGAGCCTTCTTGGCAGAGTCACGATTACTCTTACAGTTCTTCTCAAGAATTTTGAGGACATCACTTGTTGAATCCGTGTTCCTGTGCCACACAATCTATCTTTGACATTCACAAACGCATATGGAACCCTCAGTAGACTCTCTACTGTTCATTGAGACCGTGAGTTTATCGGACGGAACCCTTGTATCTAGCTGACGCTCCCAGACCGATGACGCCTTCGTCCTACGGCAACACCGCCTCCCATATCAGGTTCATGATGATTCGGCCTACGCCAGATCCTTGGTTGGCATCCTATGTTAGGTTCCACACGCGAGAGTTCAGCCGCAACGCAGGTTGATAGTTGTTCGCTAGCATTTGTCCGAGTATGGATGTCTGAGATGAGATATTAGCGCGTTGATATTCAACGCAACAGCACTCATTTGGTCTCTGAAAATAATCCACGAGAACAAGCCGCAAACCAGCATAATATCAGTATGTACCCTGGTCGACCGTCAGGTTGCCCTCCATAAGACTTCACTGGATACCGGCGAACATTCGAGGGCTCAAGCGCTCAGGTTTTGGTGGTATGGCGAGATTTTCAAGCGAGTAGTACCGTAAACTGAGCGAAGCGTTCATCCTCGTGATGATCACTTGGCAATGCAGGCAGCGAGGAATGGGTCCCCGCAAGGTAACGCAAGGATGGCTGATACCTTACAATGTAGGATCAGAGGTCGGCGAGTGCGTTCGAGTCCCCCACAATCAGGCAAGTTCGAGGTCCAACAAGTTCCGTACTTTCTGATATTTAAGGCGAGCGCCAGAGCAAGTAACATGAGACATAGATGAATGGGTGGCCAGAGTAGCTTCTTCTGTGAAGACATCCATGCAGCAACATCGAGGTCATGGTTAGGAGGCAAGTCACGGATCGCGTTACGTCACGCGATCCGTTACTTTACTACAGTACCACCATCATGTCTCTTTGGGTTGACCAGGTCTACTCAGCTTACACTCGTTGAAACGGGTACAATACTCAATGCTCCCTAGTACCGCCCCGAACTCTTGATACGCTACACTACCACAAAGAGCTCTCAGATCGGCTACGGTCTCTAGTGAGTCTGAATGATTTGCCGGTCAAGAACACGCTGATCGACATCTAGGCATCTTCAGGCGACTTTCCCCACATGCTGTTCTATGGGCCATCTGGCGCAGGAAAAAAGACGCGTATAACTTGTACTTTGCGGGAGCTCTTTGGCGCAGGAGTGGAAAAGGTGTGTTGCCTCTTCTCCGTAATTCAAAACTGACCTTGAACAGCTGAAAATAGATCAACGTGTCTTTTTGACGCCGTCAAAGCGCAAAGTGGAAGTCAACCTCGTCCAGAGCAATTTTCACATTGAAATAACACCGAGGTGCGCGGTCTATGAGATCGCGTAGAAAGACTCTGACGTCCGGAAAGCGAGGCCGGTAGCTACGACAGGACGGTGATACAGGATTTGCTCAAGGAGATAGCGCAAACCCAGCAAGTCGATCTGAATGCGAAGCAGCGATTCAAAGGTACTTCTCATCCTGGTTATATCACATTCTTTCTAACATGTTTGTCCAGTCGTCATAATAAACGAAGCCGATTCTCTATCACGAGATGCCCAAGCTGCTCTTCGGCGAACGATGGAGAAATACATGAGCAATATGCGCATTATCCTCTGCGCCAACAGCACCAGTCGTCTCATTGCTCCCATCAAAAGTCGATGTCTCTTAATACGCGTCGCTGCGCCTAAACGAGAAGAGGTAAATCTTCTTGTGTAATCGCCCTGCGTCTCCTGACATTTGCAGATGCAAGCCGTTATGCAACACGTCTCCAAACGCGCCGGCTTCTCGCTTCCTGAGGACGCGGCTGATAAGATTATCGACGATTCCGGGGGAAACATGCGCAAGGCTATCCTCGTCCTGGAAGCGCTCAAGATGCAGTCGTTTGTACCCTCTTCCTACATTGAATGTTTGATCCTGACTTGGATATGTAGACCTGACCTGTCGGGGCCATTGACGATAGCAAAGCCTGATTGGGAGACCTACTGCAACAAGGTCGGCGATATGATTATTGCAGAGCAGTCACCCGCTCGCGTCATGGAGGTGCGGCAGAAGCTCTATGAGCTGCTGAGCCACTGTATCCCGCCGACGGTCATCCTCAAGGTCCTTCCGATTTGTGGGTCTTCGGGCATTAAACTTACCATCCTGTAGACTATTGCGGAACGCGTAGTGAGTCGGGTGGATGAAGCCATCCGAGCGGATATTATGTATTGGGCGGCTATATATGTGAGCCGCGGTTATACTTGGATCGTAGTAAGAAACTAATAACGCCCTTGTAGGAGGTGCGAATGCGTGTTGGGAGCAAAAAGATATATCATCTGGAGGCATGGGTAGTGAAGGTCATGAGTATATATAAGGTTGGTCTACCATTCAAAATCTATTTCGTTGTGATTGACGTCTCGATTCAAGCACTTTTTCTACGACATGATCATGGAGATGGACATGTTTGATTGATTCTTCGCGTTGTATGCCTATCTGTATAATATAATCTACGTCTTTATCAGCACGGGCTCTGCAATCATCCTCTGCTGCGTGTGTGGTCTCAAGCTCTAATGGGAATTGTGAAAGCTAGGGTGGATACCACAGTTCGCCTCATCAGAAATCACTTCCATAAAGTCAAGAATCTGCATCGTGTTGTCAGTGATAGATATACTGGAAGCGGTGAGAAGTACTCACAAGTTTGTGTCGCTTCTGTCCCATGACGCGACCGGGTTCTGTCTTGAGGCGCTCATGTATATGAATCAGCTTATCTGAAAAGTGCTGTACAGCAGAAAGAGGGAGGAGAAGATCTTCGGGAGGAGTGTGAAGAGGACTATGATACATTTTAGCCATACAAATTTCAGATAAGCAAGGCTTACTTGTTCGTCGCCGACGTGTATGCGGCACATCTCATAACGCCGAAAGCACCTATGGCATCCAACCGGTCGGCATCCTGCACGCAATGCAATTCGATGCATTCATCGTGCCATTGACCCCATTCTCCAGAGGCGCGGCGTTGCTTCTCGGTGCTAAAAGAGACGTTGTCGATGATCTGTGTAATCTGACGCGCACGTCCGTCTGCGATAATGTCCACGCTCGTTCCCTTGGTCCAGGTTTCAAAGTAGGGCAGAAAAAACGCGTATGGATCCGCTGCGCGTTCTGAAGAGACATACTTTTTATCGAGGACGTCGTGTAGTAGTGCAGCTAGACTCGACTTGAGTGTCAGATCAACGAGGTGCAAGGCAAAGCGTACCCAATTCGACGACAAGCAAATCTGACGTTGTCGGGAGCGCGTTGGCGAGCGCCAGTGCTGTTTTTCGGACGCGTTGGACTGCATATGGGTGAGTTTCGTTTGTGTAGCGCAGCTCCCCGTGGTAGCGGTCATGAGCGGTCATGCGACGGGTCGTAGCGCGCCAACGTTTCGACCATGAGAGCCTCCGCCGCGTCGACTACAACCTTCTTTGTCGATCTTGGTTTCTTTCGCTCTTGAATAACGTCCATTGTCTTTTCTGCGTTCTACTCAATATGTGAGTACCAGTACATGAGAATCCATCAGGTACAGTCATATACCACTCAACGGGACAGCCAAATAAAAAGCATGTCCGGAACTAGTAAATAGTGCCTAATACACCTTGTTTAGTACACAATAATTGTTGATATATACTCAATGAACATTCCTCATCTAATACTTGTATGACACCGAGACCAATAGAGCTGAGCAAATGCGCGATCAGGTTTTTGACGCTTATCGGGCGTACACCAGACAACGGGACAGCGTCACACTACGCTGATTATCCTTTTTAAGATGCTGATTGGCCCTTTTGGGCGACATTTACTCAAGTCCGTGCTCGTGCTGTGACGCCGTTTTGACCACATCTTCTGTGTTTTCTTACAACAGCGTATTTTGCTGCCCGGATGAGTGTAAGAAGATGTATTAATTCATTACATTAGAGATGGCAAAAAGTCCGAAGGAAAAATGGCTATGTGGAATGGTGCCGGGTGGTTTGTCCCGTTGAGTGGTGGTGTCCCGTTGAGTGGTAGATGACTGTAGTTCACAAAAAGGAAATGTCAAAAGGCTGTCAAATGACACTAACGGCCCGGATATCGGACCGGACGATGGAATTTCGAGCTTGGACGTTGACCACGATGAGCAACTCACCAAATCCATCGGCACGGCCGCCAAAGGGATTCCTCAACGCCGACCGTCCAGAATCGCTTATCCGACGGTCATGGCACGCAATGTCGGACAGACTATCGCCCTTCTCATCGTCCGCGCTGGCGAGTCTGCCAAACGCTCAGCGGCCCCAGCGGTATAATCGCGCCGATGCTATACCAGAGACGGAAAACGACCAAGACGGACAGCGGCCGACTGTCCGTGACTATCATGCCATAAACACGCTTCCACCGCGGGTGCGAGTCCCCAAAAAGATTGCCACGCCGGTCAAGGTGGAAGGCAAAGTCTGGTTTGCCAATGAGCGAAGTGTGTAATTTCAGCTGGCATAGACTTCTTGTTGATGGGCCGCTTCAGCTTGGGTGTCATGGTTGAATCTCGCCGTTCTTATTGGAACGCTCGCACTGGCCCTCTTCAATGCCTCGGAGGATGCAGTAGCCAGAAGATTCGCGTACGCCTATGCGTTGATCAGTATCGGTGTTTTGGTACATCCTTCATTCTTCTCATCTTAGCGCGTTCTCAATCTCACATAGGCGTATGGCTACTTTTTATACCAACATCGTATCACGATGATTCGCAAAAGAGATCCGGGCTCATTCGGTACGTTGGAAATCCCCAACTTCACTAACAATTCTGATTGATACAAGATGCTCTCGTTGGACCTCTCGTCGTCAGTGCCCTGCTGTTCTTTGCTATTCTTGCCAACTTTGTGATACGAGGTATGCCATATTCTTGCCGCCAGTATCGATGTCTAATCGGCTCTATCTAGTCCGTGAACTGTAAGTCTAGATTGTGCTTCAAGCCGCTCTTCTCACGGTATTGCAGGCGCGAGAAGAATGTCCCCATTCCCGGAACAGACCTTCTTGCGGCCGTGTTCCGGCCATGGTATTCCCAAGATGCGACAAGTAGCAACCTGACTGGTTTCGCCTTCAATGCGCAGACCGCCGACTGACGAGTTTAGCTACTACCACCGTGTATCGGGTAAGGAGAATATAATTTTACACCCAACACCGTGTGTTTTGTCGGGAAGACAAGGAATTTCGGAACAAGGCCTTGACATCCGGATCTAAACTATTCCTTTCGTTCTCGAATCTGCCGATACATCCAGCTTTCACTGTGGTATAAAAGCCTATGCATTGTCTGGCCAATCTCAAATTTCTTCGTTTCGATCGTCATCCGTTTCCCCTTCATGTCTTCATCTCCCAGCCATAGTCACACGTCAAACTTTGTTGCTGGATCCTTGGGCAAAGCTCATCACGTCCGACGCGCCCCAATTATCAGCATGATGGTGCACAATGTATACTCACCTACGACAGCAAACACACATTTCGGTAAGCCCATCTTGGAATGTGATTCATTCGTCTTTCACACAAGACTAGCATCCACGAAACCGACTCCCGGATTTGTGTCCCATTCACGTCATGCCCCACTTGTTCATTTTGCTCGGAAAGACCTGAAATCTCGATGTAAGTTACTACACTCACTCTAGTGCGCTCTCATTAAGCTTCGGTCGTAGCTGAAACGAAACATATTCCCTCTCGCCCACCATCGCCGTACCCAGGGAAGAGAAAACAATATAATACAACTCTTAGCGGCCCCGCGCAAGCTAGAGAGGTTCCGGTTACGCTTGCGCCTCCGAAACTCAATACCTTGGATGTTTCGCCACGATAAGGAATTGCTTATCTAGCCATCCTGTAGGTGCCGTACAGTTTAGTTACTTTCCTTTCCATATACATTCACGGGGTTGCCCATATACCTACACTAATCCTTTACCTATATACATAGAGCCTATAAATACGTATATTCTTCCACTTGAGTAGTACAGTGTTACAACTTGGATGACCGGACGGTTGGGCGGTCAGTCCCTACAAAAACGATAGTTTCAACACGACGACTGTCCACTAATGGATCGTCTGATTGGGATTTGATTCTATAATGGCTCTTAATGTCAAATCGGCTGTGAGGGATGAGCTTAGCCTACATGACATTGACCGCTTTGTGGCGCTCATGCTCGACGAGCTCGCCGGAGCCGGGTAAGGGCTTCATCAGCCCGCCAATGATGTAGTATCCGCCAAAGACGCCATCCTGCGATCCGTTGTATCTGTCAATGTGACTGTATATTATACCAACGCATACCCTGTTAGTCGAAGGATCCTGCGCAACCTCCACCGCTTCCTTCCAAGTGACTTTCAATCCCATCGCAGACGCCCCGCGCATCGTGGTAACGAGTCTGACGAGCGAGTCGTAGGGCAGCGGCATGCCGTTGATGATTCCCTTGAGGTCCTTGGAGAACGTCCGCGCGATGGCGGCTGTGGACGCCTCTGTCGTGGTTGCCTCGAAGACGTCCTTGATGTGGCTCTGAGACCACTCTGTTAGGCTGCTGAGGGTACTAGTCATGATTGGAGGAGAGCGTTATGGCATGCACATGGTCTAGCTTAAGTGTAACTGTTCGCGGCAACTTTGAATGGAACCGAGTTGGTAGATATCATCACATGGCATAGGAAAGAGTTGGGACTTGCGGGGGCGTGTTTTCTTGAAGGCCTAGATATTATGGGACTCTTGCGCTGGGGCGACGGTGTTTTGGATACTGTGCAAGACATAGTATCTCCCTCCAAGAGGAACTTTATTGAGGCCGGTCCTGTACATGCTAAGCCCAAACTAGAAATCTGAAGCGCGAACAATCACTCATTGAACTAACGATGATTCACGTCATTGATTGGAGATCCTCAAACTGTGGACTAGAAGATCTGAAGAGATTCGTGATACTTAGTCGGACGAACGAGCCAAGGGATTCCGGGTTGATGTTGTAAGTGTTCATCGGCTGGCCACGGCAGTTCCTCGCGCTTATGCAGCCGATTTTTACGACCCTTCAACTTCAAGTACCCGGGGACAGTTGAGAGGACCTAACATGGCTTGAAGAGGGGAACGTGGGAGAACATCAAAACACTTGACCTCATTAACATTGCGCCACGAAAAGTCAGCCCAAGGCTCTATCGTTCGTATAGAGCTCGTAATGACGTTGAATGCCTTTTCAGGAGCATCAAAGCTCCATCACTAGAAGGTGCATGTTGACGTCCGACAAAAAGGAGCGCTGCTTTGATTGGAAAGGCTGAACGGAGAGATGATATGGCCGGTGTCTGAAGTCATCAAAAGAGCTCCTTCTAACCCTCTAGGCAAGACTACCACTGACGACGCCTGCCAATCGTAGATGACAGTCTTCTGAAGCTTGAACTAGAAGCACGATCGACTAAAAAGTTCCTGAAAAGGAAAGTCACCTTTTCGCTCTCACTTCCATGTTGCCTCCATGATGGCACTCTCACGAAAAGAAGCGACCAGCGCGTATCTACATATCTTGACAAGGGAATTCAATCTATCTGTCCCTCGATGAATTCTCACTCCCGAAAGCTGAACCCCGCGGAAACTCTATCATCCGGGGCTCTCAACTGCCTCGTCGATTGTTAACTCTCAAACTGCAGCGAATATCCCTTTATTCCGCCACAATCGGGGCACGCTGTTTGCGGATGTGATCGTTGTAGCGATCCACATGTCTCGTTTCCCGCAACCCCCGCGTCTTGACCACGGTGGTCAGCTGGTTGACAGGTCGTATCAAATGGTCAGAGTATAAGAACACGGACATATCTGTGATTTCGTGCATTCACCATGGCCAATACCAACGAGCAGTACGATATCATTTTCGCGGGCGGTGAGTTGGACGCGTTATCTTGGACGTGCTCATATTGAGACTCCTTTGAACAGCCGGCGCGGCTGCGTGTGTTACAGCAGGACGTCTGGCTGCGGCAGATCCTAATCTCAAAATTCTAGTGTGTCTCCCGCTCGTCCTGCATCTTCTGGATGCTCACTAACCGAGGCATTAGTTGGTCGAGGCTGGTCGCCACATCAAGGACGTCGAAGAGCACATACAACCCGCGCGATTCTTCCACAATCTCGTTTCCGCGAAAGACATCTTTACATACCACGTCGGAAAGGCCAGTGACGCTTTAGCCGGTCGAGCACCCATCATTCCTGCTGGAAAATGCGTCGGTGGCGGGTCTGGGGTGAACTTTATCATGTATTCGAGAGCGTCTGCGTCCGACTACAATGACTGGGAACACGCCGGCAACAGCGGATGGGGCGCGAAGGATCTGATTCCTTTGGCCAATGAGGTACGTCGTTGTTCCATAGAACCGGCGAGGATCTGTTGCTGATCCGTTTCCGCTTCTATAGATAGAGACTTATGACAGCGGGAGTCCAAAGCACGGCTCGAACGGACCTATCAAAGTGTGCGCGGGCAATAAGGGCGCCCTGGGAGCGGATTTCCTTGAAGTGGTATCCAAGTTTGACAAGACTCGCGGTTACTCGGATGACTGCCAGGATTTCGATACCTGCGACGTTTATACGGTCTGGCTTTGCTCCTGCAAAGACTCATGCACATCTAATGAATGTATACTAGCCTTGGTTCAAGTGAGGCGATCTCATGTGTTATGGGACTCTCCTGACAAAGGAGCTAGATACATCGATCCCAAGACTGGTCGTCGCTCGGACACTGCTCATCAATTCATCTATAACCAGGAAGAGAACGCCAATTTGCAAGTCTTGGATCAAAAACGCGTAGTACGCGTCCTTTTCGAGTATGAACCGCATGCCAAATCCTTCGAACGTTGTCTAAATGGCTTTGATTATCCAGGGGAAAGCGTGCCATTGGAATTGAGTACGTGGATGAGACTGCGCAGGACAAACCCATTACTCCGACTCAACGAGCCTTCGCGGCTAAACTCGTCGTTTTATCCGCCGGTGCTTTCGGTTCTCCTTCTATCCTCGAGCGGTATGTATCTACTCCGCAATGCAGAGCGCAATCAGCTCACAGGCTCTAGATCTGGCATTGGCGCCTCCGAAATCCTCAAGAAGAATGACATTGCGCAACTAGTGGATCTTCCCGGTGTTGGCGAGAACTACAACGGCCAGTGTGGGGATACGCCCTGTCGCTTTCTGAATTGACAGTCATGCAGATCACAATCTTGTGTTCACATCTTATATCACCGATGTCGATGACACCCACGACGACTTGTTCAGAAATAACACTGATGCGATGGAACGTAAGCATTCCGCCGTCAATGGGTCGTCTCTACACCTGTTCATTGATCGACAGCGCATGTGAAGCAATGGCACGCCAAAGGGAATGGCTTGATGGCCTCAAAGTACGCACTATACTTTCGCGCTGTGAATATTCCTCTGATTCTGAACTTTAGCGCCATCGATGCTGGGATTAAGATTAGACCCAACAGCACCGACCTCGAGATCCTAGGACCGTCTTTTGCTGAGCGGTGGTCAACGTTCTTTGCCAACGCACCTGATAAGCCGGTCATGTTCATGGGCTCGTTCGCTGCGTAAGGAAATACTCAAGTTCAATAATATAGATACTGATAGACATCAAAAGATATGCGGGCGGCCTTCCTGAAAAGCGAATGGGCTCCTCGCTGGCCTATTTTACGGTATGTTCGACCCCTTCACTCTAATATACACTACTGATCACGACGATTGTATCTAGCAATACCCTGTATCGACAGGTCGTGTGCACATCCAAGCAGGTCTGAACCCGCACACGCCTCTCGACATCGAAGCTGGTTACCTCGATCAGTGAGTCTCTCTCTCTCTCTCTCCCCCCCTCTTGTAATTAATCAACCTCACCTGCCCTAGACCAGCGGATCTCGCCACACTGCGATGGTCATACAAACACACGCGCGAGATTGGCCGGCGCATGCGTTGCCATACCGGCTACTTTCTGGACATGCACCCCAAATTCCCCCCAGGGAGCGACGCGGCTGTCTCAGAGACCCAGGGTCCGGTCGCCATCGATGCGCCGAATATTAGGTACACGAATGAGGACGACGAGGCTATCGATGATTTCCATCGCCGCACTATGGGGACGACTTGGCATTCGGTAAGGAGTCCTTGTTTCTTCTTGAGGAGGAGGAGGGAATGTTGATCCCCTCAAAGCTAGGGACGTGTGCCATGAAGCCCAGAAGCCAGAACGGCGTCGTGGACGCCCGGTTGAACGTGTACGGCACCGAGGGCCTCAAGGTCGCGGACATGAGTATCGCGCCGAGCAATGTTGGCTCCAACACGTACAACACCGCGATGATAATTGGTGCCAAGGCGGCGGTTATCATTGCGTCCGAGTTGGGCATCACAATCAAGTCTTAGTCTCCATCCCACTTTGTTGCATTATTTTCTCCTCATGTATTTTTGGGGGCCACGCGGGTTCGGGAAATGAGTCAAGCAGATTAGTCTAAATTGACTAAACCAGACGATTCTCGACGAGGTCTTGGCCGCCATGTGAATAATCCAATGAGAATCCATTTCCATTCAGTATTCAATGGAGTGTACGGGTGGTAACGTACGCTAAAATTACATCTGTCTAAAATTTGTTGTGCGCGTTGTGTGGCGGGAGAGCAGTGTGGGAGGGGGAAGGACAGCATGGTGTGGGGTTGAGTAGTGCGGGTATCGTTAGTGTGGCGTAGGTAAAGTAAGGTAGGGGCAGGAAAATAACAAAGTTAAAGGGAGAGAAAAAATCTTTCATGCGTCTGCAGTCCAATGCTCTATGGATGGAGAATGCGATGTCAAAAAGAGTCAAATGCGAGGGGAGAGAAAAGACCGGGGATCAGTTCCACAATCCTTTTTGAACAATCCGACGGGCCACAAGTCGAACGCCGACGCACATGCTGGTCACCGAGAGGGCGCCAACGAGGAAAGTTTCAAGCCTTGGGACAACTCCTTCTTCCACTCGAGGCGGCGGACAGCCTCGGCGTAGTCGACCCATTCCCTTCTCCGTTCATGGCTTTCCATCCACTCTTGTTCGAGCGAGTTGACATCGAGCTCATAAAAGTGATAGGTGGCCGAGGGCGTCGGTATCGTGATGACGAAACGTGTTATTGTGCCACGGACGCCGGCTGTTGCAATGTGCAGATAATTTGCATAGTTGAGGAGGAGAAAGAGGCAGCGCAGAGGGAGATAATCAGGAGGTGAGGAGACGGAGAGAGGGACAAAGGTTAAGACCTTCTTCCAAGGCTTCCCGCGACGCAGCATCTTCCAACTTTACGTCTGATGACTCCCACCCACCCTTGGGCACTGGACGACCAAGACAATGAAAAAAAAGAGAGAGAAAAAAATCAAGTCAGTGTTCGGGATGGATACGCGGGACGTGAAATGACTTACAAACCCAGCTATCTGGCCGCTTGCGACTTGTCACGACAAGGACCTTGCCAGCCGCGCGTGCGATGGGAATAGCGCAGCAGACGATGCGTGGTGTTGCGCGCCCTTTGGTACCCATTGTGGATGACTGCGAGGAAATGCGCAGATACAGTGATGTGCTCTGGTTGTCCGGGCTTGCTCTCTCTGACGGCGCTGATGATGGGGGCCGCGGTTGGCGTCCGGCAGACGACCAAACAAACTCTGCGGAGGCTGACGTTTTGAGGTTACGGCGTGGGTGACGGTGGCAAAAGACCGGTCAAGAATCGCGGCAGACGAGGGGCAGACGGTATTTGCTGGTCGAGCTCGCTGTATGGCGCGGTTGTCGTCAGCGACCAAGAAAGTTGGAAAAAAGGTGGTCGTATGCTGACCGTCGTTGGTGCTGTTGAGGCCTTTTATAAATGCGACAAGTCAGAACGCGGCCGGGAACCACGCAGATTGAGGAGTACCGGGGAGAAAAAGGGCAAAAGGTGGTGGTAGGGAAGAGAGCAGGTGAAGCGCGGTGCTTCAGCAAAAGACCTGGAATAGATATTGCCTGTTCCAGACTGTTTGCGTAATTACGTAGTGGCCATGACCACGCAGTGGCACGCACGTTCGCTACTCTTTTTTCGGCACGACCGCCGAGTGGCGTATTCGTGATGGTCCTATCATTTTTCTCTAGGCCGAGTCCTCCACCAGGCCCCTACCAGAGGGGCATGCCACCCTCCGTAGCCTCTTCTCGCCTCCGATTTCTTCAGATGAACGCTCAAGCTTCTCAGTACAGGTCCCACCATCTTAAGCTTCCTGATGATCTGCCACAAGAACCTACTCAATTCATCTTTATGGAACATAGGACCCTGCGTATCAGACGGGCTCTATAGACTCTACATATCAATCTAATCATAGTCGCCGCGTCCAAGCGTCATCAATCATTCGTTCCATCTGCCCTTGTCAGTTCGCTAGTACACGCCGAATACAATATACTACTCACGCGACCAAAAACATGCACACGACACCAACGAACATCGCAGCAAACTATAATCAGAACAGATCAGGAACACACGCTTTCCGGCAATCCTCCTACTCACCTCTCTCATCGCCTGAGCCGCACTCTTACTCTCGGCGAGAAGCCTACATACAATTAGACTTGATCGCATATTCTATCAACGGCAAAGAACGCACGTAGGCAAGACTGCAACGGCACCGATATACAGGAAGCCGCCTGCGACAAAGGGAATGACCTGGAGTAGAAAGCATTTAATAAGCCCATACATGCTGAAAGCTAGAATACGCTGACCAAATCCGCCATCTTCAGCGTGGTTCCAAGCAGACCAGGGGCATCTTGTCTCACTCCAGCCGCGAGGTTCATTCCTCCCTCATGCACGTCGCCAGAAGACGTCGCATTGTGTACCGCGATCCCAATGAAAGTTCTATTAGTGCGGGTCAGTACACAAGATAAAAGGCAACAGGGCAAACACATACCCGACCTAGGACGACCGTGCATGAGCGTAAACACGAAATTCAAGGAAGAACCGAGGCGTGCATCACACGAGTTCACGTACAAATGCACCGACAGCGGTGAGGAACTGGGACTGCATGGCCTGTCTCTTGGTGAAACCGCTTCGAATCAAAATCGAGTAGTCCGCAATCTCGTGTGGGATTTCGTGCGCAAAACACGCTAGCGTTGTCGTGGCTCCAATCAAAGGCGAGGCGTAGAATGACGCGGCCATGCTGTGGTGAGAATAAGAATATCAGTACGAGGCTTCCAGTCGCGAATGAGACAAGTACGCGAGACCATCAGTTCTGCAAACGTGCATTAGCGTCAACGTCCTTTTGTCTCAAAAGTAAACCTTACATGTTATGAACAAAGTCTCCAAAAAGATTGAGGTAAGCTGACAACTTGGATGGTCCAGACGAATGAGATGGGGCTTCAATGACATGCTCAGTTTTTGACTCTGACTTTGTCCGCGCGCGTAATCCATCTGTCGATGCCGGAACTGATGCTCCCGAGCTCTGGGCGATTGGGGCATCGTGTGAGTGTGAGTGGGAATGCCCGTCCTCCTCGCCTCCCCCCAATACGCGCAGTGTCTTTTCCATGAAGAAGAACGCAGCAAATCCGCAGAAGATACCCAGCCTGCAGAGTTGGGGATCAGATCTCAGTGTTCACGGATGACATATGATGTGAATGGGAGTACCCTATCAGGATATTGCGTTTCTCTTCCACCATGACAAAATGGACACCGGGGTCTTGATGTTCACCCATGAAGGAATGAGGAACCAAATGAAGGAAGACGTCAGAGAGGAGACCACCAGTCTACCCAAGTTGTAAGTGTGAACTTGCTTTTTACGCGACCGTCTGACATACAGCAAAGGCAGTCATGGTATTGAGAGTATTGCCATTAATCTCGGCCGGAATGAACGCGAGGATAAAGTTGGGTACGCTATACAAAATCACACTGAGAATCCCGAACGCGAGAGAGCACGACGCGCGCACTCACGAGCTGATATAGAAAGTGCCCAGGATGGAATTCCAGGCCGGACCGAAGGGAAACAGCACAGCGAATATTTTCCGCATGATGGGCGATTCCTCCGCCTCCACGGCATGCTTGACGGCGCTGAGCTCTTTGACTGCTGGGCATTGCAGAATATCGTCCGCCTAAGCTAATCGTGTGAGCAGCTAACGCGGCACACGCGAGCAGCGTACCGATATCGAGACGTTCAAGTAAGACGATGCATTGGCGCGCGCGACGAGTAGAGATACGGCGACGAGCAAGTAAACGAATGTGAATCTGCCCGGCATCGTTAGGATGTGGTGGTCAAAGCGCAAGGAGACGGCCGGATGTCAGCGCCCCGGCATCCGCCCCGCGCCGATCGCGACTCCTTTTGGCCTCTGTCAGTGCAAGTCTGGTGCAAGTTTCTCTTTATGTATCTGGATGTCCACAGTTGAGCGCTGAGCTCGTTACCTACATCCACACCTATGAACATAACGGCAGCAGTAGTTTCGCCTTTCATCTCAACTGAGACTTTACTGACTCCTCGTGACTCTATGTAGTATATAGACTTGATATTCGAACAGGCGCTTATTCTCCCATCATGTCAACGAGCGTTGCCTCAAAGGTCAGCCTCCCTCTTATGCTGGTTCATACACTCATCTTAGTTCCTGGTCAGCCACCTATCGCCGCCGCTACTTTGATTCCGGGCACGAGCCCCGAAGAGCTTCGGCGCGCCTTTAAAGATGTCATCCCATTGTGGGGGAGCATGGACGATGCGGAAGCTTATTTTACAACAAGCATCTCGAGACTTTAATAGTACCATTTTTGCCGTTCTGCCCCTTGTCTTGTGCCATGTAACAAGAACTGGATTTTCAGCCTTCGTTTCCCCCGCCTGGCTTAGAGTCCCAAATCAAAGCTGTCGATATTGGGCAGCTCAAGGTTTTCTGTCATCCGACTTTGCTTACGCCACGCAAGGGCCAATGTTTCACCTGGAGCTACTACATTGGCCAAGGGACCGAGTCCATCATCGACGACTGGTTGAAACAGGGCATTGTTGTCAAAGTCGAGAATATGACTGGTGAATGGGAGGAATGTCGTGTTCTTGGGGCTGTGGAACGTACTCGCGTCCGACTCTCATATCTTGACGCTGGTGGCATGAGGACGTGGCACGAGCTGGTTTTCCCACCTGATCCGACAGACCTTGCCTCTTCATTTCCTTCAGTGATCACTGTAGTTAGGGCCTCCGCATTGCAATGGATTGTAACACAACTTGTATAGAGCATATCAACGTTCTTTCCTATTTTCTTGCCGTGTCTTCAAAGCTTCAAGACATATGTCCAGCAATGTGGCGCAATTATCCACGTCGAAAATGTCGAGGGCGGTCTTGGAGTACTTAATCTCAGTATCACAAGTCTTGTTGTACGTTGAATATTATACTATATAATGCAAATCACTTGCCGTTTGCCCACGTAAACATATACAGAAGAACTGAAGCTACGGCTGAGAAAATAATGGATGCTATCCAAAAGCGAAAATAACCATGAGTCAGATAAGGATCAACAAAAACCTGAAAACCCTTGTTCCCATGGCCTAACACCGCACACCCACAGTAGCAGTTATCATACTGGTGCGCGAATCGAAGTAGGCACAGGAGTATGAATGACACACAATTGATCCAAGCTATGATCTGCAAGCCTTGTGAGACCTTGAACGGAGTGATCAAAGCAAATGAACAACTCGCCTTGCCCGAACGTCGAAGTATGATAGAAGCCTTGCGAATCATCCACGCGTTCCTAACACGTGCTCCTGTAGGATGGCAAAACTGCTCCAGAATAGTGGATGCGATGGAGAGAGCAAACGCCAAGGTCGCCAATGATCCATACAGAATAAACGAAGCACTATGGCACCTATTGTCTCTTCAGCTGACTGCATCTTCATCCAACGCAGTACTCACCCAAGCCCAGCAGTAGGAGTAACGTACGCGAACCAAATAGCTGATCCAGTCGTCGCCCATTGAACGAATAAACCACCTATGGCAGCGAGTGTGATAGGTTCCAAACTCCAGGAGCCCATTCAGTCAACGGAATACCGACGTGAGCCAGGACCTCGGAAGCATTGCCTCTACGGTTATTCTCGTGTATACTTCCATCCATCGTGAGCGCCCAATCCCCTTGTCGATGTACAGCGATATGATTCCGAGCATGACGTGCGGATGTTTCAACTGCCAGCGCCACATCATTGACAGCGCGCGACCAGTCACCAAGAGAACGCACGAGCATAATTGAATAACGGGATAGAGCAATATTCGTCGGAACTGAGTCTGATGGCGATATTGCATGTCCTGGTGACGGCAATGGGGGAGATTGTATGGTCTTCACACTGAAAGGCTCGCTGAGGCTTTGTTCCGAGCCTGGAATCACGTAGTGCACTGGGGAAGAGAGCGGCGGGGCCAGATTTGATGGCGAAAGTGAATCTGAAAGCAATACGTCTCAACGCCCTTGTAAGTATGTTTTGAAAATGCTAACCATTGGGATCATCGACGTCCGGCCAGAGTGTGACGGTATATTGTGCTGCAAAGCAGCAAGAGCGGGAGGTCCATCTTCTGTGGCAACATAGGCGCGCTCAGGATTTAACTGCTGACAACTCTTTCCGAAGACGTGCGTCTTCGCAATTCGGGGAGAGCTTGAGCCACGCCGTAACCACGGAAAGCATCCATACCCAAGCGCACGCCACGGAGGCTCCAATGATATTCCACGTAGGTGGTTCGAATGAAGCAAGAGTTAACCCGTATGCAATCACGACCCAAATGATAGAGATGACATTTACGGCCGACCAGGTATGCGTGAAAGACAACGCATTAGCCCACCATACATCGTTTTCCGGTAGAACAACAAGGGAGGCGAGTAGCGGACGAGCGCCGAGTGTAGAGATGGGCGTTATACGAACGGGAGATTGCTGTAGATTCTCGAAAACGGTGATGGCACTATGTTTATTCGGATAGTGGATATGGGCAAACCGTTGTCGCATCCACCTACGATTGAGCAGGGTGATGACGAGAGAAAAAACCGACAGAGCTGGCGAGCCAATTGAAATGATAGCGGAGCCGATGTTATCCAAATGGTTGGGAGCTGCGCCGTTAATGCAAGCCACGGAAGCAGGTATGAGCTGACTGCGAAGCGAATAAACTCATGCTAAATGGTTTAGGTTCCGAACCGCATTGCTCCAGGCAAAGTGGATAAGTGAACCCTACCACTTGGCTCGCATTGGTCGCAAGATTCCCGTACAGATCAGTACCGCCCCTTCGCCAGAGAGATTCGTCGTTCTGTATTGTACGTAGACAGGATACAAAGTCGGTCGCTGCGTGAACGAGTGTGCCGAAGCACAGATGTGACACTGCAGTGAAGGTGAGATATCGGCGAGGGAGCATTGAAACAGACGCTTACATTCCCTCACATTGAACCACACTTTATATGCGAGGTATTGTTTGTCCAACACACCAAGCAAGTGTTCTGATACTTATCACAAAAGCCGCCCTTACAATGAATGGTTATCACCAATCGCCACAGCCCGAGTCCGCTTGAAAAGGAATGATAGACTGACCGTGCTTGACAGTGTCCTTCATACAGAAACAGGGCACATGGACAAGATGCCAGCGACACAATGTGGGCGATGCACACTCAAGAGTCAATAGAGTTGAATGATAGGTTACGCAAGGACGTTCCGAGATTCCGTTCTTCATGTCCATTATGTCTGTCACTTTAGTGGTGGCGTCAAGTGGCAGTGAACACGGCTTCGTTGTACCCGACCTCGTATTCGAGGTTCAATATGACACAGCAGCAGTCCATAGACAGATAACAGGCCATGATGACCGATGACTCCCAGACTAGCGCGTGAGGGCATTTGAAATACCAAGTCGATAGAAGATGGCCAGAAAGGAACAGAAAGAGAACTAGTGAAGCACCGGTATCTCGAGCTACGCCACTCATTTCCCATGAGATGGTGGTCAAAAAGGAAGATTAACAAACCTTTATGTTTGTTTCTTTCTCCGAGTTCGCCGACGATCGTGATCGTCGACTGACAGCCATGATGTCGTTGGAACCAACAGCTCCCCAATTCCAATCGTCTCTCTCCTTTTCACCACGATGACTACCTCAGTATCCGGGCCAGGCTTTACACCGAATTTCACTGCGACCCACACCGTCGTACTCGACCACCCGATAGACAAAGTCTTTGCTATCATTGGCACAAGCGAAGGCCACGAACGCGTCTGTCGTCTTTCGTCTCTGTGCACCGCGTTCGAGCTCCTCAAGAAGGACACTGTGGCACTTCCTGGCGATGCAGTGCTCTCGGAGTCACATGTACGCCAGGTGGACTTGTCAGAAGGCGGGCTTCCACGGCAGTACTTCAAGATGACGGAGACGGTGTCGACGTTCATGATCAAGACGAATGTCCACCTCGAGGGGACCCTCACTTGGGATGAGAAGAGAAAAGAGGCACTGTATGAGTCTATCGCACCAGCCAACGGCATCACCGTTTGGAAACTCCGGCAGTTTGAGGATCTGGAAGGGAATAAGACGCGGGTTATAGAGACAATCCAAGGCCATTGTCCCGCGTTGTTGAGGCGTATAGTGGAAGGACAGACGCGTAAAGGTCATACGTAAGTACTTAATAACTTCCTAGGTTTTCAATTGACGAGTCGGATTCAGAGCGCACATGGAATTGTATCACACTCTTTTCTGAATACGTGAGCACCGTCGCGAACGCCGCTACTATATACTTATCTCGTTTTGGGCAGATATACCTCTTCTGGCGGTTCGTATTATACCATACAAGTGTCCGGAATTGTCAGTACACCCCATAATGATATGATGATTTCATCCCGCTGTCATGTCTCTTGTCGGTTGCATCTGAACATCTCATCTGGCTTCACCTACTGCCGCGCCGTCATATTATCTTTGGGACAACACAAGCATCTGCCGCCGCCGCTTCCAGGTGTCCTCAAGCAGCAAAGACTGTTCCCGCTTGCAAGTGTTTCCTGACATCTGGCATAATTACGTTCGCGCTTGGGAGTTGTTCTCGTACATTGCGACGCGATCTTTCCCTTGTACGCGCCGCCATTCTCTCGAGATTGAAGCCAGCTGCCCTCACCCGGACAGATCGTGGATCCCTCGCGAATCGTGATCGCCTCACCACCGCCAATCGGCTGTACGAGGATCGTTTCTTCCCCACTCATGTGCGCCCGCCCACGCCACCCACCTATGAAACAATTTTTCCTCCTAATTCCAAGTCGCTTAGCCTTTCCTGAAACGCACCGCTTATCCAGCCCCGCCCGTGGAGGACCTATAAAACCTCGCGCTAAATCGCTCTTTCTTCCTTACCAGCCTCCTTCTTTTTCTCTTCCTCTTTACCTTTTTCTTCTCTGCGTACTTGCGGCTTTCTTCTTCATTTCTCTTTCACGCCCCAAGTAACCTATACCTTTTTTCTCTACGATGTTCACTCTCTTCGGTGCGACTATCTCATTCACTTTGGCAGCGCTCGTCTCTGGCTCTGCGGTGCCCATGCGCAGACAAGCTGGGCAAGCCGTCATGAGCTGCTCTGTCCCAAACACGGCTGCCATAACCTTTGTACGTCTTTCCTACTTCTTTTCCCTGAGCTCCACCAAATTGACCTGTTCTGTAAAGGACGACGGCCCGTTCACATGGACACGCGAAATTGTGGACATGCTCGATGCCAAAGGCGCCAAGGGGACTTTCTTCATTAGTACGTGCGCTTCATCTGCTCGATTATCGCGTATTCTTGAACGCTGTCGTAGATGGACACAACTTCGAGTGCATATATGGCCAGGAGGCGAGCGACCATATTAGATATGCGTATGGCAAGGGACATCAGATTGGTTCGCATACTTGGGGGCACAAGAACTTGGCGTCTATTTCGCGGCAGGAAGGTGTGTAGATTGTCGTCTCTTTACACACATTATGGAGCTAACCATAATGATAGTGGAGAGCGAGATGACTGGCGTTGACCGTGAGTCCTATATACCATGACGAGGAGAAATTGTGGATATCTAACGTCCATTCAAGAGGCCCTCGAGCGCATAATCGGAGCTTCGCCCGCTATGATGCGTCCTCGTACGTCCCCGCTTTTCCTTTCCTCTACCACAACCATCTAATGCCACATAGCTTTCGGTGCTTACAACGACGACGTCCTCTCCGTCGCCGCAGCGCACAACCAAGTCGTCGTTATTTGGGATTTTGAGTACGCGTCTCCCCTCCTCTTCACCTCTATAGAAATCTCAATGTTTCTCCGCACACAGCTCACAAGACTCCGCCGGTGCACCCGCGGGACAAAGCAATGCCATGTACGACGGCCTCGTCGGTCGCCGCCCTGGATCGATCTTGACGCTCAACCATGAAACTTATGGTGCGTACAAATCTTCTTCCCCAAGACACGGCGTATGCTTACCCACTGTAGAATCGACTGTTCGTGAGGTCCTGCCGCACGCCATCGATACTCTCCAGGCCGCTGGGTACAGGCTCGTCACCGTTGCCGAGTGCTTGGGCCTGGAGGCATACACCAAGGTCGGCGCTCCCGGAACGCCAGATGTATGTACTTTTTTCTGTGGCGGATAGGTATCTTCACTGACTTTTGATGGGTTGTACAGGCTTCCTGGACATGTTAAAGCGCGACGCCAGTTTGTGATTCGACTTTTGTTATTATTATTCTTACACGGACTTTATGGGGAGTTACAGATTTAGAGTAGTAGCTCAATTTACGATTTTCACGCTGGTCAATGTGTTCGCTGAAGCGTCTAAGGCTCAGGCGACTTGGTGATTATCATCGCTCAAAATTGTGCGTAGGATACTTATTCCAAGGCTTCTCCCCTTACACCTATATCTGGAGAACGTCATCTTTGAGGCGTCGTGCATGTTCTGCGTCTGTAGATAGTCTTGGATTTCACTCAAGCACAGATCTAGAAGATAGATACTCTGATTATAGATATCGGTAAGCCGCGAGCGCGTAGACGGCGCTACATCCCTCCGGATCCCCTCGACTTTTAGCTACCAAAGAGAGGCGTCTGTGTTAGGATTCGCGTTCATCGTAGCACTCTCAATCCTGCCATACACCGCTGAGGATTCGCGGGCGGCACGATGTTCAAAATTGGGGCGTAACCCGGCTGACCATACCTATCCGACGGAGAGATTGACGCGAAACTCTCAGGTGACCGCGATGTTAGCAAATGCTGCGTCAGCCTCTCGACCCATCGATTAATTTGAAAGCATAGTTCCTACCGTTCAGCATGTCGTCGAGCGCATCGTTGACACTGTATGATTTCCCCTCGAAATTGCCAAAGCAGCCATGGTCGCCCAATACGTGGAAAACACGGTGCCATCGTTTTTCATGACGCGATGGTTGCATTCACTGATTCCCTGTAGATATGCGTTGAACTACAAAGGCCTGCCATACCGAACCGTTTGGGTGGAACACCCAGAGCTCGCGGACCTGTACAAGAAGAACGGAGTTGAAGCTTGCGAGACCAGGAATGGAAGCCCATACTATACACTTCCGCTACTTCATGACGCTTCCACTGGAAAGTTCGTCTCAGACTCGACGGCGATTGCAAAGTATTTGGAAGCGACGTACCCAGATACACCGCGTCTCTTTCCTGAAGGTTCCTTACCTATCCTTGCGCGGTTCCGGGATGAACTCAAAGACAAGCTCGGGAACCTGAGGTTTTTCGCCTACCCAAAGGCGTACACGATCTTGAACCCGAGCAGCGCCGAATACTTCCGCCGCGCGCGGGAGCTCGAGTTTGGGAAACGGCTGGAAGATGTTCCGCCGACGGGGGAGGAAAGGGTAAAAGAATGGGAAAAGATCAAAGCGGGAATGGGAGACGTGGCTGGATGGATGAAGAAGGACGGCAAATTCTTCTTGGGGGACACGCTCTGCTATGCAGACATTCTAGCGGCCAGTTACTTGATGTGGGTCAGGGTTCTCTTTGGTAAAGACAGTGAGGAGTGGGCGAACATTACGACTTGGCAAGATGGGCGGTGGGCGACGTTTATGAAGGACATGGAAAAGTACGAAACTGTTGTATAAGGACTCGATTATTGGGCAATTGTCGTTACGGCAGTGGCCGAAATAGCCCGCCGTCATGTGATGCGCCCACAAACGCGAAATCCAACCAATTATGTCAGCAGCCAACTCACCTCTTGACCGCATTCCAACATGTTCAAAGCCATCCTTCCCGCGAAAAGGATGGTCTCCTCAGACTTTACGATGATGACGCCACTAGACACGACAATCAACGACAAGGAAAATCAGCCAGGCGCTACCAAGAACTCGCGTCCGTCAGCTACGACCACAAAGAGCTTCA
Source organism: Mucidula mucida (assembly GCA_015501055.1). Classification (NCBI taxonomy): domain Eukaryota; kingdom Fungi; phylum Basidiomycota; class Agaricomycetes; order Agaricales; family Physalacriaceae; genus Mucidula; species Mucidula mucida. The sequence goes on from JADNYV010000094.1 coordinate 103,426, forward strand.
TTCAAGCATACGAAAAGAAGAAAAAGTCCGACTCCAAAGCCTATGAGCAGTCGGAGGCGCTAGCAGGACCGGAAACCAACCAAGCATTTGACAAGCTTTTGGTGCGTTTACTAGTTCGCGGCAGAGGAAGCTTCCTAATATGATTCCCTCAGGATGATCTCCAAATTCCATCTACTTTACGTCCAAAACTTGCGGGAATGGACTCAACAGTCAAGGCAGCCATGCTCAAATCATCGCATGTGTTGGCCTTGAAGCCTTCTCCGACCGAAATGGTTATAAACCAACCCCTCACCCCCCGCTCTTTAGCACTTAGGCGAACGCGGAGCACCGAATCCCTCAGCTCACCTCGCCCGGGGCAATCCATTTTGGAAGAACTGCGCCCGCCTGTTCGACCATTTGCTCCTCCACCACAATTGTCCTCACACCACAACTCATCACCTACTCCGCGAAAATCCAGCTCTCATACACGGGGCATGTCCTACGATGCCATGGCATCTCGCAGCAATCTATATCTGCCCATGTCTGCCTCGGTTACAGATTTAAACGAATTTTCTGGTGGTAATGCAAGGCCGGTCAAAGATAAGTACGGCACAATTGGGAAAAACATATCTGCTGCGCAGATAATTAGTACCCTCTCAAGCACGTCGACAACCAGACTCGAGGTAGAAACTGTCAAGAAGTTGAGACTCTTATTGAGGAACGAGTCGGCGTCGTGAGTGCCATCTTCTTTCTCGACTGCGCCCAACTCATCTGCATTAAGGTGGTCCCAGGAATTTTTGAAGCTTGGAGGATACTCAACTCTTCTGACGCGTCTGAACGAGATTCTGGAGGTTGAGTGGAGGTTGGTTGACGAAACCTCAAGCGTATTCAATAACTGACATACCCCCACAGAGAGGAGCAACACGACGACCAAGTTCTACACGAATTACTTCGATGCTTCAAAGCGCTCTCGACATCTTCAATCGGTTGTTTTGCTCTCCGAAGCTCATGTCCCACCCCCTTTGTCCAACTCGTCGCGCTCTTGTATTCCGACAAGAAGCCTGGCGATGTCGCGACGCGACAGTTGATAGTCGATCTGCTCCTCATCCTTTTCGAGTTATACCCATCGTCTGCACTTCCTGCACATAGCAGTCCTCGTGGCCGACGTGAAGTCTGGGAGTCCACAACTGACTTGCAGCCCAGTAACCTCATCATTCTTCCGCCACCTCACAAGACGTTCTTTTCGCTCATTCGGGCGCTTTTATTAACGCCAGCGCCACCTCCCGCTGAATGTCCTGCCGCTCCGGTCTCACCACATGCATTCATCGAATCCTTGCATAAACCAAGGATATACAAGACGTATCTGCAGGAACTTTCGGATGTCTGCAGGGATTACTTCTGGGTGTTCTGCCATCCGAACAACACCATCTGGGCATTATCTGAAACGGATGAGGGACGCGTCGAGAAACCAAGGGCGCCTGGAGGTATGACGGGCGGTGTCGAGTTTGAGGCTGTTGGATATTTTGTCAGCTTCGCTTTCCTCTTCCCTATCCAAGTTACTAACGCAGTCTCGTAGACCACTCATTTACGGCTTATCAATGCGATAGCCAAGGTCGCTGAAGACCTCAACCTACCCAAGGACCACGATCTGTCAGCCTTCCGTCTACACTCAGACCTTTTCCTATCAGGCTTTGAGCGTATAATTCTGGTATGCTTCCGGTGCACACCCAATAAACTAGACCGAACTAATCTGTTCCACAGGTCTCGCGAAAGGCGTCTACGACGTATTATCCGACGCTTCATCTAGAACTTGCGCGGTATATCGCGTATGTTGGTCGTGCTGGATATGAGCTTCCGTGGGCGATCTCCAGAGTGCTTGGTGCGCCTCCGCCTGCGCTGGCGAAAACCCCGCTTCCTCCGGCGACTACTCCCAAGACGCCGACGCGGGCCTCGCCGAGCAAGCGCCGTGCGAGCAAGTTGCCGCCTCCGGGCTTCATGCTGGCGAAGAAGCTCGATTTCAAGTAAAGATGATAGATATGGTGGATTGTGATGTACATGTATGGACCGATGTTTTCTCACTGATTTTGTTTGCTCGTTATGCTTGTCATGGTTTTCCTACATCTGTATTTATAGTGCATATGTCGGGTATACATATACCAAAATGTTGTTCGCTGTTCTGTGAAGGAGAGGCTGTGCCCTTCAAGCGTTTAGAATGTCGCTAGCGGGTGTGTCCGGTCATGCATCTACCTCCTACCAGGAATGCTTCGACTATCATCTTCACATCATCTAAAGTGTCGCTCTCCATAGCAGATCTGATTATACGACTCTAGCTGGATAATCACTTGTGCAGCACCCAATAAGGTTGCATTCCATTCTACTCGACGAGTTGCATTCCGTACAACCCACGTTTTGTCTCACCCATACTATACTCGCCCCGATGACGAAGTGCGACGATGAAGACTGGGAGGGTCTGAAGCTCACCCCAATCAGGGAAGAGGAAGACGGCTCGAACAACTATAGCGAGTTCAAATTGCGCGCGAAACTCGATCTCGCCGCGGCGGGCTTCGACGGCACTGAATACCTTCCTTCAGCCGACAAAAACGCCCTCGCGCTCATCGTCCCCGCCTCCAAGCTTTACATCGTCCGCGTGGCAGCCCGTTAATCCTTTCATTGAGGTGTACATCCAGCAGCAGATGCTCGCGTTTCAGTGTGACGAGGAGGATCCAGTGCGGTGGCGCGAGGTCATGGTGCAGCTCTACCAAGACGCGGACCCGAACTTGATGCCCGACACCCCAGTTCGCTAAATACCTTGTTATGCTGATGCCGAGGTCGGATGCGTGGCGGTATTGTCGGGATTCTCTCCGTGCAAGGGTTTATGAGGGCGAGAGGATGGGACAGCCGTTGTCGTTTGCGGCAGGAGGAGATTGAATTGAGGATCGCGCCTTGTATTGTCGCCATTGACGCGTTGGTCGTGCTGAGAAACGGCAGAACAGGCGCCCCGCTCCTTATAGCTCGAAGCAGCGTATAAGCTGCGAGAATGCGTACTGCGAGACCCCGGTCGGACATACCAAGGCCGACTGCTTCTCTTACGGAGGCGGCAAAGTTGGAAAGTACCCAGAGTCTTTCCGCGGGAAGAGAGACGTCCATCTTGCACCGGGCGCAAGAATTGCTCCACGCAGGAAACGGGCTCTTGATGGACTTTTCGTAGGTAAAAATAATAAATAGGCAATTGAAGTGACTTTTGAAAAGGTCTTATTTCGGAACTATGGACCTATTGGCGTGTACTCATTTATGAAGTACTGAACCTCTCCACTCATCATCGTGTACTTAGCAATACTGTATATGACTCTTGGATTTTCCTGGACGCCACATACTTAATAGTGGCGTGGCTGCAGCAATATCGAGTAGGAGACTTGCCCCAAGCAAATGGACGTAGAGTATTAGTACAGCAAAGTGGACTATGACGCTGAAGAGACTTCATATGGGACGGACGTCTCCTTCTCTTCAGGCAAGGCCAGTGCCTCTTCGACTGCTTTTGGAGTAAGTGGCGGCGGAAGCGCGGTCGCCTTCCAACCAGTTCGGAAGGACGCGATGCCTGTCAAGAGACACAAAGCGTCGACCACTACCGAGTTTTTTATGAAGCCCTTCTCCGTTGACCTACAGGCAAATATGATGAGTAGCCAAAACTGAAAAAAAGACGCGGAGCGTACCAATGCAAAGCCAGAGGTAAATTCGCCGTATTGAGTACGAGTTCACTCCAATACGAGTCCCACCGCTTGCTCAGCTCTTGCTTTTCCACTTCTGTCGGCGCGGTGCCCTTGGCCTTGCGCAGCGTGCGCTGGCGCATCAACAACAACTTTCTATCCTCCTGCAGATGTGCAAACTGAAGAACGACGTAGAGTGCCCAGAAGCGGACGGACCACATTCCCAATGCACCCGGCTTGAGCGTGATACTCTTCCTCGAGAACGGCAAGGAAAAGGATGATGGGATAATTTCACGTGAAGTGAGGTAGCTCAAATGCTCGAGGGGGTAGTAGCCGAGCATAGACCAGCCCTGTAATCGTTCAACGTTCAAGAGATGACGCGTCTGAGGCGCTTTCCGTTCCAAGGCGATTAGCCATTGAAATATGGGCAGGAGTCCTACGCGAGTCTAAGTGCCGATCGCTAACGATAATGTTACGCTTTGCTTACCCCAGATTCTCCACAATGTCCGGGAATCGCTGATCAGCTTGGCAAATTTGGATAGTCCGACTGCAGTATCGCTTGTGGGTAGCTTTCTCAGTCCAGCACGGCATTGCAGGCGCGCCCGGAGGTTCAAGAGTGGGACGAGAAGCTGGAGCGTGTATTGCAGGACCTGTAAGTTCTGGAGTCGACAAAACGAATCTGGGAGATAAGCTATGGGCGAACCATAAAGAATTTGCTGCGACGCCGTCAGAAATGTATGTTGATTTCGCAGTAAATACACATACTCGCTTCCACTCCATGTTCCCAAGTATCGGATGAGGTGGTCAAGAGTTTCAGAAGGGGGTACCAGCGAGAACGAGCCCAGTATCGAGTCTGTCAGTCTTGCAACGGTAAAGGGCTTGGAAAGAGACATGGGTGGAAGTGAACGAGAGGGAAAGTTCCCCGGTAATGGACGGTGCTCAGAGTTACCGGTCCGACATTACCGGTATGGTCTGAGCGTGGGAGAGTTACCTAATGCCTGTATAAAATCTGGCGGCGCGCATCTTTTTTCCTTTGAACAAAACCACTGGGGACTCAAAAGTTCGGGCTCGATTCAACTCTTCCATGCCTGCCCGCGTTCCCGTCCCCTAGAGTAAAGTCAGGTGTCGTACGCGACGCTTGGACTGCCTTTACCAGCATTTGTTTTGACGCAGAGGCATCGCTTTGGCTGATGCCCAGGATGCGAGAGACGGACGCTATGGATGAGGGTTTTCCTACAATATTCTCACTACACTACCAGAATAAACTTGTTTGAATGATTGCTATTCCGTTAAAATCTGCAATTTTCAGTTGTATAGGCTCGGTGTTCCTTGCTTCTGACCACCATGTCGAGGTACGGCTATCCTCTGTCGGCCAACCGAGATACCAACCTTTGTAAGGGCGCAGCTACTGAAGATAGCGACAGGTCTCGTTAGCACCCATGGCTTCACGCGTCAAGCTTTAGCACAGTCTGTTCTCGCTCTACCCACCGACGCAGCTCACTCGGAACCACTCTCAAATACTGCCGTCTCTGCATTATTTGGCAACGGGGATGATGCTCGCAGGACTCTGATAAACGCATGGCTCGACGAGGGTCTAACCGACATGGGAACCATTCCCTCTCCGACGTTGAGGAACGTCTTACACGCGAGATTGCGATACAACGAGCCAGCGTTGCCGCATCTCCCAGAGGTCAGTCTTTCTTCCGTATGATGCATCGCGTAAGACTGAGTACGGTCTAGGCATTCGCTCTACTCGCGTCATCGAATATCATCCCTCTACTCGATCCCGTTCCCGCACTCAAACACGTTTCCCGCATCGCGAACGAGGCTTGTCAGCTCACGCACGACAAGTCTATACAGGTATGCCTTCCTTCCTTCCTTCCATTGAACTGATCTAACGTGGACGTAGCTCGAGTGGTACAGCCAGCGCGCGACGCTCGCAGCGGTATATGGCGCAGCCGGTAAGTCGTGGTTTCAGTGTCCGTATCAACGCTAAACTGAACTTATCGTCTAGAACTCCATCAAATAACATCACCGAATACCGCCTATGCATTCTTGGACACCCTGCTCGACCAATCATCCAAGTTGCATAACGCCGCCGGGGAAGTGGGTCTATTCTCTTCTTATATCTTCAAGAGCTGGAAAGGCATCGCGAAAAGCAAAGGCTTGATCTGAGTTAACCACGTACTTATCTTATAATGACAGGAGCAACCTTTGCTTACCTCGAGTCACCGAATGAACCTTTGAGGTTGGAAAAACACTTTCACGTCACACGCATGTTCTTCGTCTTGTTCGTTCGCTCGACGCTGCTTCCTGTCCTCTATACCCCATCATACATGCAGCATGCAGCAAGATTTCCTTTTCCTCAGAGTTGCCATACACTCTCATGTATCTTGAGCAAGCAATCCCAGCTGTGCCCAATTAATATGCTCATTTTAACAAACCAGCCTGTTCTTTACGCGATAGTCCTCGCATCTGAAGAGGCTAGTCTGCATCGCTCCAGCGTCCCGAGTTGTCTTCGGGTACTTTCGATTCACAATGTTACTGTAGCTGCGTAGCTCAACTGGTACTAGGCCGAATAGTCCTTTGGAGTAACAACCTTTTTTGCGGCTGAAGTATGCATGCATTCTGTCCCCTCGTCTTCGTTGTGCTCAAAGGCTGTTATGCGCGCGCAGAGGGATGCGGATGCTGGAGCTATGAAGCAAAGTTTTGAGATCTTGACAAGCATTTGAATAATTCTCGTCTGTATAGTATACAAAAATGAAGCTGTATCATAAATTTATATGTACTAGTCCGTGTGCAATTGCAATAAAGAACAAAACAATCTTCCCCAATTAATAATGCCCACCGCTATAAGTATGATCTGGCGCCACAGAGGCGGCGGTGGTGCGTTCACCACGTCGTGGTCAGAGACCAAAGACCCCGCGCTGCCCATCTCCAACTGCTCTGGCTTGTCAAGAGCAGCCGTGTCCTTCGCATTCATCGCGTCGCGCCGAGGAGCCTGCCGGGATGCGCAAAGTTCATGGTGTAGAATGCGAGACAACCATAGCACCGTCGAAGATGTCTTTCCAGCGCTTAATGAGAACGAGATTGGAGAAGAATCGCAAGATAGAACTCACTGAACCATATCTCCGTTTCGATGATAACACCGTGCCAGCCACCGGCGAGCTCAATAGTTCTGTAGATAGCCCGAATGTACAGGAACACAATGGTAACGAAGAGCGCGACGAGCATGAGGCGCATCTTGGAGCTGAGCTTGTATCCCGAGTTTGTGAGCGTGACATGGCTCGCCACGCTGTCGACTCTGGCATAGGCGCGCCCTGCGATAGGCGAGTCGGTGAAGAAGCGGTAGAAGAACTCTGCGGCGAAGCCGAGGAAGAGGGTCATGACGACTGCAAAAACGCGTTCAGATTAAGACAAGGACGCCGCGTGAATGAGCTTAGACAAACCTAGTTGGAAAACGATACCGCCAAGCATGATGTTACCGCCCATGTTCGCGTCCTCGAGCGTGTCACCGGAGGCGGCAATGCCACCACCGGCGCCTTGAACGACAAGGGAGATGACATCGCAGCTCACGAATATAAGAGAATCTGCAGCGATATCAATAACCTGATTCCCAAAAAGAAAAAGCAGTGACACTGACAATATCTCGGAGTCAATCGACTGTATCCCTGCCCCATGATTCTTACGATGGCGCCAAAGATGATAAAGATGGCTGCCAAGAACGGTGTAGGTCCGAGGACAGTCGTTACGATTCTAGCAAGAGAAGATGAGTTTGAGAACATCAACGCGGTGGAGGGCGGTGACTTACTGAATCATGAAAGGCGTGTCTTTAGTGTCGTCGAAGCTGGACCAGAATCGGCCTGCCCATCCGGCTATCTCTAGCAGACCAGCAAGGAGGATGGTTGGTATGGGCCAGAGCATGCGGTATCGTATTGCTTGGGCGGTGTGTATCACTGGAAGTATTGTACGCCTGAGAATCTCGTGCAGGTACAAGTCGAACGTCAAACTTACGGGTTGAGATGCTGAAGAGCACGAGGAGAATCAAGCACACATATTTCGTAGGCGTGTACCCATATTGCGATTCTTCCTCTTCAGACTCAGCACTGGCAGTCGCGTTCAAATCGGCGCGTGAAATAAGAGGTAAAACTACGTAAAACACGCGTCAGTACACGAAGGAAGGAAGCCCAAGATATACGCACTATGATCCAACATCGTGAAACGGAATAAAAAGTGTTGGAGGGAAGATTTTATTGAACACTCGGTTGAAGGTGAAAGGAAACGGCGGTTGACAATCTCTATAGCCTCATCCCCCGTCGTCTTATATACCTGTCGCTCTACATCTCGCGTTTGGACAAGAGTAGCACTGCGCGCACCGCCTTGATGGTGGAACGAAGGCCCCTGCGCCATATTTGGGTAAGGACCTTACGAAGTGCGAATGAGTCACTAAGAGATATGAAAATCACACATCCGTCCCATCCGCCGTCAACGCGACCTTTTTCTGAGAGATAATCGATAAGAGCACGAGATAACGTCGCATCTGTCGAATGTAGTCTACCGGATTATCCGAATCCAACATGAGTCATGGTCGACCGTCGGGCCTGGCGGAGAGAGGAATAAGGCTGTAGTATTGCAACAGTAGATTAGTGCGAGTAAAGCGAAACTGGTGATATTTTGTGGGAGGAATTGGAGAGAAAGCGACGTTCATTTCTTTTCCCACGGCCTGCCATCATGAACAAGTCAACAAGTACACCCTTTCCACTGCAATGTCGAACCCGAGGGTCGAGGGGTTGGTAGTCGCTGCTGAAACGTAAGGCACTTTACCAGCTCCTCCGATACAGACTATGTGGCGGCATTTGATATATATGGGTTCCTCTAAGCCTGGACCGGTATTGGTTAAGCTTTCTCAAAGCTCATGCACCGATACCCTCAACGAGATGGGACTCCGTGGGCTTGATCTTGTGGAGGTAGCGGCCCGGTATATCGATCTCTCTGATACTAAAAGTGTATACCATTCTAATGCTGCCGCCAACTATCTCACTACCAACTCATTGTCCGTCAAATCGACTAAAAAGGAAATACTTTTGAACAGTCTAATCCCTACGTCGACCAGCAACAGTTCTCAGTCCGTTTCAACAACAACAGTGAAGAGTCCAATCATCGAAACCCCGGAAACAACTACACGCTTATGATAACACGCAGTCGGGAATCGTCAGACCGTCCTTAAGAGTTCGGCTGTCGATGGTGTTCGGGTGAGAAATATAAAGAGCGAGCGGAGCAGCACGTACTTTGCGTTGAACAAGCCCCACCAACCTTCGACACCGCCAAACTGAGCATCCTAAACAAAGAATTGAGCTATCTGAGCCAACAGCGATCGAGTAGCTGCCAGCGTACCTTCCACTCCTCGTCAAAGAACTACGAGAGAGAAGAATTAGTATACGTGCATTCAGAAACAGGCCCAAGAAGAAGCTCACCTCGAAGAAAAAGTATTCCGTTCCGTTAGCATTGGCTTGACAAACAAACGTGTCGAGGAACGTCTTCAAAAGAAAGATGATGAGCAAACGCTCAAACAAAGCGGAACTCAATGCATACATTGAGGTTATCAACCGACGCAGTCGACGGCCCATTGCTCTCGTTACCTGCATCTGAAGATTTCTGTGCAGCGTTAGCCCTCTCCACTCCTCGCATACACCACATCCGCGCTTACAGTCGGCCATCCTAAAATCCCTCAGCATAGCTCAACAAGTGTCAAAACGTGCCGCGTACCCGTCTCAGCAATAGACATATCAGGCGCCGGCGTAAACTTGGCCGCGAGCTCAACATCGTTCCCTTGGAAAAACAGCCACGTCCACCCCGCAGCCTCGTCGATACTCACGTTCGCGAACCACGGATGTACGTTGGCCATCTAAAGGTACATGAATATATATGAAATGAGAACGGAGAGGGGAGACTCACGCCATAGTCGATTTGCTGCATGACGAGGTCGTTAAAGTAGCTCCCCGCATCGGCGTTGCCGACCTGCACATCGAGACTCAGGTCATCAAGCATAGACTTGGTATCGTTGATATTCGCAATAAGGAGCTTGGCACCCGCGTCGCCCACCGCGTCGTTCGCGTCTGTTCCCCCGTTCGCATTGAGGTAGCTATAATAGATTGATAAGAAAATGATAGACGACGAATGGACCTGCCGTACTTGAGAATATACTCGTTCCCGACCGTGATACCAGCGACATGGTCCGTGCCGTACGTCTGCAGCGCCTCCTTTATCGTATCACGCTGGCGGTCGTACGCCGCGTCATCGTCGGTCGATACAGGGTAGTTTCCAAGATACACGGACATGTTGACTTTGGTTTGGGCTATAGCCTCAAGCTACGCAGATATAAATATCATGGATATATTTTTGCTGTGGTGGAGAAACATACCACCAAGGCAGACTGGTTGCAGTCGGCGCCGTACAGACGGACACGCTATAAAGGAAGGGTTAGCCTTGACGTTGAGAAATGCAAGTCGAGAAGCGTACAGTTGTCAACTGGGACATGATCTGGATATCCTTAATAATATCATCTGTTCATGGCATAAGCAAAGGTAACGCAGAGAACCCACATCAAGACCGTACCTAAGGAGTTACCACAGTCAGGAAGCTGCGATCCCGCAGGCGTATACGCAATGCCATAGAACGACAAATGCAAATTATCGTCCTTTTCAAAGACACTGGGGTCGGAGGACGACGAGCTAGACGACGAACTGGAACTCGAGCTCGAGCTCTTCTTCGACAGCGTAACGCCCAGCGCAACACCCACAGCAATCAGGCACAGTAACCCCACGACGCCTCCCACAACCTGCCCGACGGCCGATCAATGCGAGGGTGTTGTCACGGTTACACGCCACTCACCAGCCACTTGGACTTCTTCCCCCCGCCGCTGCCGCCCCCGGAAGCGCCCTTCTCCATCCAGTTGCTGTTCTGCGTTATAGGCTCCTGGTCACGGTCCATCGATTGGTAGTATCCAGCGTTCATCTGTGTGGATGAGTTCATAGCTGCTGGCTGCGATCCATACGACCTCGGGGAGGCATGGGAAACCATAGGTATCGAGTCATTGTTGTTGGAATAACTGAACGTCGAGGGTGCAGACGACAGTCGATGCGGAGGCTACGCCACATATAAGTAACGACCCAAAAAGGAAAAGAAGGTCAGGATACGCACTGGAATGGTGTCAAAATAATCCTGAAGCTCGGTATGCGAGTCTGCTGGGCTGTTTCTGAAAGGTCCGGACATGGTTAAAACGACGGTGATTAGTAGAAGGAGTGTGAGAAACGAGAGTGATGAAAGAGCTGAAAGAGAGTATCTGTGCTGCGCTTTCTTCCGGACGTTCGCATTGGGCATGTCTGGAGCCCGGATGATATTCTTGCCTCCACCACGGTTGTCGGTACCTGAAAAACAATCAAGGAAATGGTAAATATACATACAGCAATATTAATAGATTACGTCCATATGGTGAAAAGTACATGTACGCGACAACATAGAAAAATCGAGTCCGATATCCCATTTTTCTGAAGGAAAGCAATAAAATCCAAACGTGCACCAAATGAGGGGAAGGTAAGTCGTGAGGGTATGCCAGAGAAGAGTAAAAATCGTGTCTATGAGCTGTCGTTCTCAGTCCCACTTCTTGAAGGAGCATGAGACGAGGATGCTCTCTTCTGCTTTCGTAACACGCGATGTGTTGAGCCATCCGCTGAATTTGGCGGTCCTCGCCGATGACCAGAAGGTAGAGTTCGGCTTCTTGTAACACCAAGTGCGCCGCCCTCTTGCGACTCTGAGACTGGCGAAAGGGATACGTTTTCTGCTAACGCTCCGTGTTGCGCTAGAAAGACGCGATGAATGGGAGCCGAACCGAGCGTCAAGTAGGCGTACCGCGGTCGATTGTCGTCCGTCGTCGTGTCACTCTCGACCTTCATCGTCTGATGCGACCACAGCGTCATCTGCTGTGGGTGCCACCGAATATGGCATCAATTCACTTGCGGGCGGCGGCGGTATGTCAAGCATAAACCAGTCCTGTTGTGCGATGAGGAACTCGAGTACGCGCTGGCTCAGCGAGTGCTCCTTGGGAGACATTTCATGTTCTGGATGTGATATTAAACCAGGACGGAAGATGACTGCGAGATCTGTAACCACAACATGAGAACGGCTGGGATGAAAGCAAAAAAGTCTTACTGGAGGCATTCATTAGATTGATATCGGCTTTTCGAGCAAAGACCGATAAGAGATCAAGGACATAGAGTAGGAGGTATTGATTTGGGCGGGGCATCTTTCGTATGAGTCCCTTGTATGTGGATATGATTTCCTCTTGGTTATAGGGTTCCTTGGCTGCAAGGTGATTAGACGAGAGGATGTGGGGAAGACAGATGGATACCTAGGGCGTTCCGAAACTACACAGGAATGAGTTGGAGACTGGGGGCATAAATGAGTAACTTACGTCATGGTACATATCGTAGGGTATCACTGGTTCCTAACGGGCGGGTCAACATAAGCGGGCGGTGGACAGAGAGCGGACTCACCGGCATTTGAGTGAGATATCTCCTGAACACGCTGGCAACATCATGGGGGGTATATTGGACCTGCTTCCAGTCTAGAGATTTGCCGTACTGATGGGGGTTGAGAAGGAGGTCGTGACATGACAGAGGGCGCGCGTACCCGGGGCGGCGTCTCGAATACCGCCTGCAGCTCCCGCATGCGTTTATTCGATCCGTTGACTCGGAATGTGCCGGCGACTTCCGTTGCTACAGACACGGTGAGCGGGGGGTACGTCCAAAGGGGGGAACGGCGGACCAGTTTCCTTTAGATAGAGACCGCTACGGCGACGATGAGCACGTCGACTACCAACAATGCTGGATACGCACCACTTTGCGACAACAACTGGTATGTAGCCCCACACGTACAGTTCGCCACTGGCATTGGCGGTCGAGATCTGGACACTGGCGTACTTGAGGCTCTCGCCCAGTGGCTTGCCAAAGACTGGGTGTTCCTCGTCTGGAACGGCATCAGCAGGGCATGTGGCGCAGACGCGGTCAAAACACACCTTTTGCCTCGCTTTCCTTCTTTACCTTTTGGACAAAGGTAAACTGATTCCACCAGGCCTTGAGATTGGCCTTTGTGGGCGGCTGGGCAGCAGGGTCGGCAATCATGGCCGAGCTGTTGAAGGTCGCCGCTGGTGCAAGTGGCGGAACGGGTGGAGCTGTGTCGACGACGGCGATGGAGTTGCGGCGATGTTTTCGCTTGAAGATGGCCAATATTTTGTTTGGGGGACGGTGAGCCAGTATAAAAGCTGGGCGTCGAGGCTGCCAGACGCAGCGACCAAAAAGCAATTTGTTTCGGATGTCAAAGTAAGAACGTGAAGCTAACCTGCATCTAATGACGCGCGTGGCGACTCGTGGCGGTGCTGCCTGCCTTGTATGGTCGTTGCTCTCACAAGCCTATTTCGAACCGCAAACCCTCCCGCGGTCTGATGCAGCCAGCTGCCTGTGCGGTACGACGATCAGACAAAAGTTAATCCATCGTCAGGCCATGTCCTCTTTTGTCCCTCTTTACGCCCAATATGTACATGTTTCAGCTTTCCAGCGCTTTCTCCCAGGATCCGTTCTCCCCAACCGCAAGGTGCCGCGATGAGCATGGCGGTTAAATTCCGCCTCACTTCAGGTTAGTCGAGATCTAGGCTCACCGCTGGTGTGGCGTGATCGAGTCACGCAGGAAATCGACGCGCACAAAGCAAGCCACAAAAGCGCGTCTATTACCCTGTTCAAATGCTCTGTAATTCGTCCATTTACCTCGTGGACCCAGACTACTCCCATGACAGACTGTATTCTCCGTTTCAGGGATTGTTCCGTTTGCATTAGTGGTGTGGGAGCGGTCTCGCTGAGCGATCAGCAATCCATTGGAATTCCAAGTCTGGTGCAAACTGCTTCTCCATCATCGTTTGCCACACTTTACATCGCGAATTAGATGGCTCCGCATCTCCTACTTCTGATTGCTTGATGGGACCGAGCTGTGTATTTTTTTTCCAATGTCAGGCGCTGGATCAGTTCCGTCAGAGGGGTATCCTGAAAAGGCTTTCAGGTTGACGCAGTGGTCCGATAGCGAGTAGACTGCAAATCCCGTGGTGTTCAAGCGCCGAAGGAGAGAAATTCACTCTATATGGCCAGCAACTTCTCGAAACGAGACGCTTTGATCCTGAAAACAGTGCACGAAAAACACGCAGTCTATAACGTTGAGTGTAGTAAGAGGCGAAATAGATGGCATCCACCAAGAGTCAAGGGAGGAATAAGGAGAAAGACAGGAGACTACTGTTCCTTGTTTCTAGCCAGTACGTACGTTCCGTGAGAAATAACTTCGTAGAAGTAGGATGTCCGTGTTCACTGTGGCGTATAAGCACTGAGCCAACCAACGACGTTGGCGAGTGAAGGAAAGATCACGACTTGAAGACTCAGTAGTGTCAATCTGTAAGTGGAACGGACCAATGAATGTGGGATGCTGACGACACTGTAGAACTGCGAGAAAAAGTAACAAGGAGGCCTACTCGGTGATTAGCCTTGTGTAAACATATCGCCTGGTTTGCCCCCGCGTAAATTTGAAAATCATCCTCAAAGAGTTGTCCAGTTTGGTTCCGCCGGTGGAGCGAGACCTGCTTCCACGGAGAGGTTATTGTGTACCGTTAACCCTTCACAATAACAGCTTACAAAACGCGACTAGGTAAACTCACGCGTCCAAGTGAAGAGTAGCAAACGCTTCCTTCGTTCATGCAAGTTTAGCTAGGCCAGATAATCATCCGTAGCTTGGGCGAAAGAGAACCACTGTCGTAGGGATTCCTCGAGCGCGATGTGTGGCGTAGACGGAAACGCTGGAACATACACTTCTATCAAAGCTGGCCACAGACAACTTGAAATGCGGATGGCCAAACACTACCTGCACGTATTTTCCGAGGGAAGAACAGAAAACGAAGAAGAGAAAAGGCTTGCTCCAAATAAACAGTAAACTCTAGAGGTAAGAATCACATCGTCTATAGATAAGAAACAACCCAACTTGCACGACGTTTAGTGGACAGAAGGCGCAGAAAAGAAAAGCGCGTCTCCTTCACGTGCTGCAATGCTTGTCACAACAAGACTCTGAGGAGGTGACAACCTTCGCTGAGCAATGTCCATCATGACCATCTGCATCATTACTCGACGCTTGGGTTACCTTCCAAGGAATTAAGCGCAATCCCTGATCTCGGTGCCTTGGCCACACTTTTTCCGTAAAAGGTTCAGGAGCTAGAATGGACCGGGGCAAGGGAAAGTATTCAATTGCAACTCCCATGTCTGCGATTAATGCCCATGAACACCGTCATCCTTTCCATTCACTTCGAGAGTTTCCGACCTTCTCTTTAACATGGATTTCGAAAGGAAGAGAATCGGGCTTGGCGGGATTGGGGGGGGGTCAGGCTAAACCAAACGCATACTTATACGGTGCTGAACCTGAGGCCTGAGGCTGAGACTGACTCGAGATTCGAGAAACATACACGTGCCCATGCGCAAATATTCGAACCATCGAACGGGCAATGAACGAAGCCGAATGTATAAAGAAACAGTTTGCTGTAACCAACGTACATAGCCGTAACTTCAACTTCATAAGTTCAAGTATACCAGTTGGAAGATATAACATCCATACCTTATCGCCTCACTAGCGTGATCCCCGCTCGCTGGGTATGCAAAACCTTCAACCTCTCCACGTCCATCGGGTGTCGACTTTCATCGTTAAGAAGGACAATAACCAACCGTAGCGGCCTCTTCTCTTGTCTCGATCCCCACCGCGCCGCTATCATATCAGACAGCATCCCGTCCGTCGACGAAATGCACCTCCACAGTTTCAACAACTCCAAACGCGGACACAGGCATTTCTCGTCAACGGGCATCAACGCCTCAATAGCCACATCCGTCACTGAACACAAACTTGACCTCTCATTCGAGATCATGAGGTTCTTTAATGACGGAGATGATGCAGTGAGAAGCGGGACGAGCTCCTCCGCCGATAGTTCGCCGTCGCGGAGTTCAAAGGTCTCCAAAGCGCACTTTGACCTTTGGAGGAACGCCGTGACTTCATCTTGGTTCCAAAATGTCACTCCCTCCTGCGGATCGATGAGGAGGTACTCGTCTAAGCGATTAATGCGAAGCGTTGTGAGGGAAGGAGCGGTTATTCGACTAAACAAGGACGTGATGGACGTGTCAACAGTTAGGGAGAACTCTTTGAGGTCGGGGAGGTGGATGGGAGTATCGGGAATTACGATAGGATCATCTGGCTCGCGACCCACGAGCTGGACATAGATGGCCGCAGATTGAAGCAGTGGATACCGACTGATGATATCGAAATAGTCATCCATCGTCACTGGACGCACAATGTGGAGACGTGTGAGCTGGGACGCGGGGATGAGGGAAAGAGGTTTGATGGGGGCACTGCGGCTGTACCAAGTAAAGTCGCGTAAAGCAGGTGCTGTCACTATATGGGATAGCTCATTCGTCTCGGCTGATACCCAATACTCTCGGTGGAGATCCAGCGACCGGAGTGATGATAGCGGGCTCTTGCGCGATATAGCGACTAGACCGGAAGACATCCTCCAATCCGTGTACTCCAACTTGACGCGCTCCCATCTGTGGCAGTGATCCGCAAAGTACGGTAGTATATCTCGACAACTGAGGATATATTCGTCGGAGGTAGTGAGGTCCTCAAGCTGGAGTTGCTCTACTATGGAAAACGAGATTGGCTGCTCCATCGTCCTATGAAGCCAGAGATCTATGAGGCGTGGGGCAGGGCTGCACTTGTCCCGTGTTATCGTCACAGAAATCGAGGACCAAAGGTATGGGGATGCACAAGCGAGTTTCCTCCAGCTGCTGCAGACGGTTGTAAGAAGGAGCGGAGCTTGCTTGATCTTGACAACCACAAAATCATCATCAGGCATACACCATCTGAATATTTCGGATAGTATTTCGATGGGAATACGGCGGATGGGTGACAGGATGTTTCGCTTGACGTCCAGCGAGGCCTGCAACTCGTCCATCTTGCCCGACAGCGTCTTGAGCACAATTCCCGTGCATCGAATCTGATGAACCAGGTCTGTCCGAGTGGGATCCAGCTCCCGCTCGCGATAGAGATATGCCAAATGGTCCTTGGCTTCATTGCTCTCGTTTTGGAGCCGATTAAATTCGCATTCCATCTCCTCGATAACTGACCGCAAAGCAGCGCTTTGCGTCGGCGACCGTCCCACCATGACTTCCTGCAGAGCATCGCGATCCCGTGTCAATTTCTCCAAAAGAGCAGAAGCCTGTTGAATTTCGGCGTTCAAGCTGGCAAGAACGTGTTCCTCTTGGTGCAGGAGGGAGCGAATATTCTGCGCCTGCTCGGGCGACATTAGTGGGTTCGCGCCGAGCAGATTGGCGACAGCCGGTATATTGAGGTTCATTGGATGTTGTGGTGAAGGATGAAAACTGTTGAACAAACTTGTGTCAACTTGACGCTTACCCGCTGAGCTAAATGGCGTTCGCTTTTGCACACTGACGTTGATCACTGCTTTAAATTTTTCTTGTTCAACACAGCTGCCGACGTGTCCTTTTCCCCTAGTTCATCGCTTCCATCTACTCGTAGTCGACATGTCTGACTGGGGTAATCATTTTGGCTTAACACCTTTATCGGCGCGCTCACTAGCGATTAGAGGCATCTGATAGTGATACCGCCGCGAAATCTGCACCATCCAAAGCACCTATTCCAAAGATACCAGCAAAAGCGCGGTGGGAAGGAGAAGATGAAGAAGGCGACGCCCCGGTCGTGCGTATCGAGGCATTTGGTGGGGAAATATGTACTCATCTGCTTATAGAGCGACTGGGAGGCATCATCCGATGAGGAGGAGAAAAAGCCAGCACCATCCGCACCAGTAGCGCCACCGAAGAAAAAGGGAACGCTCAAGGCAAAAATCGCCGAGAAAGAGGCCGCAAAGGCCGCTAGAAAGAACGAATCTGACGACGACGAATACGATTCCGATACTGTTCTCGATCCAAGAGATAAGGCCCGCCGACTCAAGGAAATGGAACTCAACGCAGATCTCAACAATGCGGCGGACCTTCTAGGTTCCGCGGCTCTGGGAGGTGGCCCAGTCCGATATTAAATGATCGTGTCCAAGTTTATCTGACGATCGTGAGCAGGTACTTCGTCCAAAGAACTAGATTCTCTGCTTTCGTTCCAGCCCCGAACCAAAGACGATTTCATCAAACTCTCATCTATGATTACTGAGTTTATTATCAAGCGCCATCAGAACAAACCACTATATCCCGCCTTTGTCGAGCATCATGCGCGCGAATTGGCCATGCCGTTGAAGGACGTTGAAGTGCGCAAGGCTGCTAGCGGTCTCACCACGCTGGCCAACGAGAAACAGAAGGAGGCGCGAGACAAGGCGAGCGGGAAGAAGAAACCCAAAAGTACTATGAAGCCGGCGTTGGGTTCTTCAAAGGTAGCGGGCAGGTGGGATTTTTTGTCTTAGATCTGCGGTAGATGCTCATTCCCCGCGTTTCCAAGGGTTGACACAAGTGTCTATGAGGAGGCTTTGGATGATTTTGGAGGCAGCCCCGATGACTTCATGTAGATCCAAGTGATTTTTTTCCTTTCGTGGAGATTTTCTACATGGTCGCGTATATACCGGTGGAAACCACCTAATAGAAAGGTTCGGCAGTTCACAATTAACCTCTCGCGTTCGCGTACTGACGCTCCAACCAATTCTAGTTTTTCCGATCTGCGCTCTGTCTCATAGTCTTGAGTACTTGAGTCTCCGACGGACGGATTGCTTAGAAAAGGCAGATCGAGGACGAGGCACGTCATCCTAGACTGAATGCTCCTTCCGCTCGCAGCTCCGAATCTCCTGATTTTACAAAGTCAATTCATGAGTCTCCTGAACACGAGTGCAAGGTTTACCATATAATCTGATCCTTGAATCAGAGAGTCAAACTAATCGTCCGGACTCTTCTTCTCTCGCAATGCCTCTCGTTTTTCCCTCCCCGGGGATGCAAGTCCTCAGTTCTTTCATTTACTTCGCAGGTATAATTAACAAGTTGATGGTCGCTTGACACGATCTTACACGCACGATTTCAGGGATATCTGTTATTTCACATTGTGTTTCGCGAAGAATGGCATCGGAAGAGCTGAGTTCCTGGAACGCATTAAAAGAGATTCCATGGCCTCGTTTATGCATACTGCTCATCTTCTTGGATTCATGGGCGTTCTTGTTCTCCAGTAAGTTCTTGTGAAACATCGTCTGCCTTTGTGTCGAATGCTCTCACACAGGTGGCATCATCACGTTTGGAGTTGGTTTGGAATCGAATCCCACGACTTGCGCAGTGGCAATCTACATCTGTGTCTTCTTCTACGCGACATCGAAATGTTTAATATACTGCTTCCTAAGTAAGTTCAACACTGTTGCCCCTCACGCGCCCGGTCTCACCTCGTGCAGTCGAAAAGGTTCATGTCGTTTGGTCTCCGACAGCTGGCGTAAGGCGACGACATTCCAGAATCTACATGATATGCGCGGTAACAGTGGCATTGTACGTCGTAGTCATCGTTACAATGATAATCGGTACGTTCTTGGATGCATAGTTGCACCGAATCTAATCATTCTCTAGGTAAGGTCACCTTCTTCCGGGGCCACGATGGAGCCTGTATCATTGGACTAAAGCCCTACTCCACCATCATGTTGTTGTCGTACGACATGTAGGTCTAACTGTTCCATTGAGTCCCGAATGTCAATCAACGCCAGTCCATAGGTACATCAATGTCTTTCTCACAAGTCTCTTCCTTTGGCCGCTCCTCCGTTGCAACATGAACCCGCGAGTCAGAAATGTCGCCCTCCGGACTCTGATGTGCGTCTACCGGATGTTGTTCCTTCATCAGCCATTGACACCTCCCTCTAGTGCTGCCTCCGTGGCATTAACGACGTCTACGGTCAACATGGTTGTTCTCACTCTCATGAAAGGGCATCAACTAGGTTGGGTCTGTCTTGGAAGCTGCGGTGCAGACGTATGATATCCCTCCAATCTCTTCATCCCTGCTAATCGCCCCGCCAGGTTATTTTCAACGCCCTGGCCCTTTTTTGGGTCACCCGGTCCGGCGACGTTAGGGTGCAGAACCAAGGCTGCCCTCAAGCTGCGGCGGATCGTGAGGCAAGACGCCCCATTGATATCGACATCAGAGCTGCCAATGCTGGTGTTTCCTTGGACCGGTCGGTTCTACCCGCTTTGGCCTCGCCAAAGTCTGGCAGGACAGCATCCACCGACAGCTTCAGAAATAGCATATACGACTACCTCCCATTAACGCCGTCGAAGGTCTACTTTGGCACGCTGTCGCCTCCGTCGGAACAATTTGAGGATTCAATGTTGCCCAATAATCACCGGCAGTCGGCTGCGTTCAGACTCATGAACCATGCACCAATGCGTCCCCATCTGAAATCATCAATTCGGAGGTTCACGAGCTTCAGGTATGCATGACATTGTCTCGCATTTCGTCGTTCAAGTATTGACTGATCCTTCAGGTGGCGGTGAACACCGAGTTTGAGATTAATGAAGTGGAACGCGACTTTTTCGACGGCGTACGGTCGTCTATGTGTATAGAACCCCACGTCAGGCTACCCCAAGACGTCGAAAACGAGAAAGAACCACGATGATATGTTCCACGTTTTACCTCATGTCGGGTTTTAGGATCAAAGAAACGAGTGTAGATTGTATAGTAGGATTTTTTTTTTGTGTCGCTGGTCGCTAAATGTAATACACGTTACCTCTCGATTCACAAAATGCGGCTCAGTAACTAGTAATGGCTCACTGGTAGGGTAACGTGAAATTCATTTCATTCAGGTTCGAGCGTTCGGTCGTACAACGAATTGCATTGGAACAGAATTACAAACATATTCAGCGACTTTTGCATTCCTATAGCGCTCGGTATATGTAGTATTTGGAACGCCACTCTCCACCAGGAATACATGGGGTTAGGGTTACTTTACTTACTGGCTCACCACCAGCTCTCGTGTTTTGAGGACCAAGACTCTTGACGCTTCTGCTTGATTACATGGCCGTCCTATAGGTAGATTGGGTCTACATCCTAAGCTGCGGCACCGTATGCGAGTGCGTGAACATAGATTCATTATTCAGATCATTCTTGTCCGCGCTCACTCGGTTCTCAGTCTTTGGGTACCGCACCTACTTGCACTGACTCAGACTAGTTCTTGACACGACGTGACCGCTGTGCATTCTATAAAGGAGCCGCATCAAGTTCAGCATTCTGTTGCTTTCCTAGGTTGAGATGCCTCTCGATCTATCTCGCGTCGACGACGTGAAACAATATCTCTCCGAGGGACCATTTGAAGCCTCCGACATCACACTCCTTTCTGGCGGTAACACCAATTTCGTGTATCGCCTGTGTCTTTCTGTCCCATATGAAGGACATCGAACGCTTGTTTTCAAGCACGGTAAAGCCTTCTCGGCCACCAATGAAACCATTAGTCTTGAGCTGGGTCGTCAGGTAAGTTGTTAGTAGCCTGCCCGCCAACTCAAATAATACTGATATCATGGAATAGAAATTCGAAGCTGAAGCGATGAGGTGGGTTAACACCTGGCTCCCGGCCTCTTCGGTGGCCACTGTACCGAAGATTCATCTCTTCGACGAGGAAGCTCATTGCATGATTATGGACGACTGCGGCGAGGGCACCATGACGCTGAAGCAGTTCATTCTGGACGGACGCTGCTCACCCACCCTTTCCAAAAAAGTTGGCAATGCTTTGGGCGAATTCTTATCGCATATGCATACTCGCAGTAAAGCGGACAATAACATGCGCGAAATGTTCAAGACGAATATCTGGGCCAAGAAGATTTCGGCATGGGTAGAGTTCGGGCAATTGGAAGCGACGCTCAGTGGAAAGGATGGACTACCCTCTCTGGAAGATCCTCCGTTGGAAGTGTCTAACGATGACTTTGCTGCTCTAGCTGCGTTCGCCAGTGAGGCCGAGGCAGCCATTGTCTCGGCTACGGAATATGTGCGTGATGGTTGGCATGATTTGCTTCGAATATGTTGTTGAATCGTGTTCTAGTTCGTGATGGGTGACTTCTGGCCTGGAAATATCGTCATCAAAGCTGAAGGCGACGTGATAGAAAGGCTCTCCATAGTCGACTGGGAGCTAGCCAAAACAGGTCTTCCCGGCCACGACCTAGGACAGTTCTGTGCCGAAGCTCATCTGATTCGATGCTTTTATCCCCCATTAACTGAAGTAGCCACCGTTCTCATCGATTCCTTACTCGAGGCGTACGCCAATCATTCGGGTCCAGGCGATTTGACGTCCGATTCTGTCCTGTTCCGCGACATGCTGGCACTGCGGCTTACCCATCTTGTAATTTGGACCCCACGGATACCTTGGGGAAGTAAATCAAAGACGAGAGAAGTCGTTATGGAGGGGTTTCGTGGCTTGAAACTGATGTGGACGACAGAGAAGGACAAGGTGTAGCTCACATGTGATACGATGCTCCTCAATAACATGGTACGAACAAGGGCGCCTCAAGTTCCGTGTATTCATTCAGTAAACTGATCAGCCATTCTTAGCTACTAGAAGGCCTCGTAACAGTGCATACACTATTGTCACTGGTACCTAACTGAAATTGTACCGAGCAAGTAAAGTACACGCTTCCCTCTGCTGTAATTAGCATGCTAAGGTCATTTGTGGACTTCATCAAACGCCCGGCGTCAGGCGAGGCATCGGAGAGCTGGTGGTTTGAGCTAGCCATGTACAGCTCCAAAATAAGTTCAAGCAGCGATCTTTTCCTCAGGTTCGCGGATGGACACTAATTTTCTATGAATCTAGGCGCCGTCACATTCCATGCACGTCTTCGACATGCCTAAAAATGCAGATGCCGTTATCATACTGTTGTTATTGTATGTCGCTTCCTCTTAGTCCCCAACATATGGGGTTTATTAATGACCATCCTAACAACTCTTATCGCCTAGCCTTCCAGTAATCGGCAAATCAGGTTAGGGAAAACATGATTTAGTGCGTCATGACAAGACATCAAAACCTCAGTACAGTGGCCGGATATTGTTGGAAGTAGACCCGACGACGGGCGGTGAATTCCTTTTATGGACATGCCTCCTATACGTACATTTATATACCTCTCGATCGTTTCACGCCACCTCAGTCGTTTCTACCATTGTGTATCGACTGAGGTGAGCCTATTTACATTAACCTAATCATTCCTCGTACTTATATATCTTACAGAAGCTTACCGACTCCATTTCCTTACATTAGGTATAGTACTCGACCTTAATACAGTCGTTTCTACCATTGTGTATCGACTGAGAAGCTTACCGACTCCATTTCCTTACATTAGGTTATGGGCCCCGAAGCGTAATCTCAAACAAGTCGATTCAATACACACCATACCCGTACCCACACAAACGCGACTCATACAATACCCACTTTACCCACATCCCACTGCTACTGCTGCACACTACCCCTATGTCTTCTGGAATCGTTGCTATCTAATGTAAGGAAATGGAGTCGGTAAGCTTCTCAGTCGATACACAATGGTAGAAACGACTGTATTAAGGTCGAGTACTATACCTAATGTAAGGAAATGGAGTCGGTAAGCTTCTGTAAGATATATAAGTACGAGGAATGATTAGGTTAATGTAAATAGGCTCACCTCAGTCGATACACAATGGTAGAAACGACTGAGGTGGCGTGAAACGATCGAGAGGTATATAAATGTACGTATAGGAGGCATGTCCATAAAAGGAATTCACCGCCCGTCGTCGGGTCTACTTCCAACACTCCCCCAGATCCGACGACTACCCATCAACCTCTCCAATATTCAACGCGGCAAGGCAACGATAATGGGCGTCACGAGGAAGAGGCTTGGTGAAGATATCCGCTGGGTTTTCGTTACCGCGGACGAAGTTGAGCTTGATTTCCTTCGCCGCGACGAGTTCCCGAATGTAATGATGACGGATATCGATGTGCTTCACCTTCGCGTGGGATTTGGTGTTCTTCGTCAAGTCGAGCGCGCCTCGATTGTCACCCCATAAGTCGCCCGGTTTCTCTTGTGCCAACAGGATCTCCTCCAGCCACGAATACATCCATCGCATCTGCTGACCGGCCTTCGAGGTAGAGACATACTCGGATTCAACAGTGGAAAGAGCAACCGTCTGTTGACGCTTCGAACTCCAAGACACAGGCGCCCCGGCCATCATGAAAACTTGACCGGAGGTGGAACGACGCGTATCCTTGCATCCCGCATAGTCAGCGTCGACGAATCCGACTGGCACCAATGGTTGGTCCGATGAGAAAATGAGCCCGAACTTCACGGTTTGGCGAATGTATCCCAACACATGGAGCAACGCCCTCCAGTGTTCCAAGCCCGGATTCGTCTGGTAGCGAGATAAGACGCTGACTGCGTAGGAGAGGTCGGGACGAGTGGTGAGTTGGCCCCACATAACCTTGCCAAGAAGGGTGCGATACGGTTTATCCTTCATGACCTGGCGTTCTTCGTTGGTAGTGGGCGACATGTCGTTAGAGAGGGATGTTCCAACGGGGAGGGGAATGGAGCGGAGAGGAAGGTTCTCGAGACCGAATTCCTTGAAAACCTTTTCGAAGTACGCGCGTTGGGATAAGGTGATGGTGCCAGCTTCGTACTTCTCGATAATCGTCATTCCAAGGAGTCGCTCCTGGTCGGTGACTTCGCGAATATCCCAAATCCTCCCCATCTCTGCCTTCCTAGTCTCTGCTTCAGGCAGCGACGCTGACGCTCCCATAACGTCATCAGTATACGTCGCAGTGAGGGTGTACTCGCCATTATCTCCCGTGCGGACGCGTACACACGGGTCCGCTCTTGACGTGGTATATCCCAACTCATCGTACGTCCCGTTCAACGTTCCGGCCCAGTCATGGCCACCTTGCATCGTTCCGTAAATCGTCTTCTTCAATCTGCACTTCTCCCCCTCGCGTCCTTCCACCTCATACCCACTCGGCTGATCCATCCATATCTCCTCCGTCGTGTCACTGTTAAGGAAAGCGGCTTCAAAATCAATCAGCCAGATATGAAGACGTTCAGCAACGGCCACAGCAGCCATCATCCGGATAGACTCCATCCTCGCTACCGCTGCCCACGTCTCATTGTAATCCACCCCCAATTGCTGAGTGAAACCTTTACCAACCCAACGAGCTTTGTCGCGCATACGTACACCATCACCATTTTTCTTGACGGCGTACACCCATCGACCAGCCATGACATTCGCACCGGGCGGTGGTATCCCCAATTCCCACGTGCCCTTGCGTTGATGAAGGTCCATCTCGACGTCCATCGCGGCTGTCCAACGGTCGGCATCCAAAGACATTGCTTCTTTATACGTCTTCGGTTCATAGGTATCGTCGTCGGTATGTCCCAACAACGCGACAAAGTCGTCCAAGTCGGCGGACGCGTTCCAGGCGGCGTTAGCGGCGGGTGTCTCCGTGGCCCAATCTTCACCGGCGGCACGGGCTAGGTCTTCGCGTCTCTCGTAGGCGGCGTTCTCGATGGCGGCACGAGTCGGGACAGGCGTACGTGATGAGCGTCTAGGTTCAGGCTGAGAAGGCGGCTGGGAAGGTGTGTCGTTAGCCGAAGGACCAGAAGAAGAAGAGGATGAGGTAATAGAAGAAGTAGAAGACTTAAACTTTACTTCGTCACCTGGAGCGACCACTTTAGGTGGGACACTGTTAAATGCATCCGTGTGCACCGGTGTTTGAAGCTCGTTCTCATCTCCACCTCCAAATATTCCTTCATCTCCCCCTCCCTGCGGTATCCCTCGTCAAACTCCACGTTACGACTGACAAACTGGACTCCGCGGTCGTCGACAAGGACGTAATTACCCGCACCAACTCCGTACCCAATCAGAGTGGCCGAGATTCCGCGGTCATCCAGTTTGCTCTTCCCATCCACCCTAATCCCGTTCACAACGGGTGCCTTGGCCTTACACCTACTTCCCCAGACGCGGAAGTGTGCTACGCTCTGTCGACCACCCAACATTTCCTCGGCCGGAATTTTGCCAGGATGGCGCCGTGTTGTCATACCGGTTGCGAAACATGGGATACTCGCCGCCGCCGCCGCTGCCCAATATTTATGAGGCAGGTTCGAGTCGTGAAGACCCGTACGAACGTCCTCGAGGACAGTCCGCAACGCTCGCTCTGCCAGCCCGTTCTGAGCAGAGAGTAAGGTGCTTGGTCTCGTGTACAATGCCGTGAGTCTTGAAGTACTCTGACCATGCATGCGAATTGAACGCATTGTCAGTCCGGACGCGTTTGATCTGCTTGTCCAGTCTGCTTCTCCAACAAGACTCTATAATCGTCGAAGGCCTTGATGGTAGTATCGTCGCTCTTGTCTTTGAGAAAATCGCCGTACTTATACGACGTCCCAGAGTCGACAATAATCATCATGTAAATGTTTCCTCCCACGGACGGCGTGCGCGACGGACCCCACAAATCCATCGCGACTAGTCCAAGAGGAGGTACGTCCGGATCGGTATGGTTATCATACGGACGTGTATGCTGACGACCTGCTTGACAGTCGGGACAACGTCCATCGACAGTCAAGTTGGTGATCCTCAAGTCGTCAACTAGGCCTTTGCGGCCATCTCGCGAATGCGTTCGACGTCGGAATGAGCGAAGCGTCGGTGCCACGTCTGCAAATCGACTGGCGCTGAGGTCGACAGCATCGCCACACTTTGCGAGGAGTCAAGGACATACATCCCCGACGATCCACGGCCGTGTAAAATTGGCGTCCCACCAAGGCCCTTCGTAATCACTACTCGTCCCCCACCGAAGAGCGAGTAATAACCACCGCGGTCAAATTGACTGACGGAGATGAGGTTCGCCGAAAGGGATGGTGCGTGTAACGCATTCTTGAAGGTAAGCGTGATTTTCTTTCCTTCGACGTCGTACGTCCGAGTGACAGTCCCCTTGCCCACAATAGGAAAATCACCCTCGGACGCTAACGCTGATTTGCCCGTACGATACGGCAGTGACTCATACTCGGCAAAGTCGTCGCGATCGCGAAAGAAGTGGTCGCTAGCCCCAGAGTCGAGGAACGTTAGGGATATGGTCGACTTGACGCCCTCAAAAGTACGACTAACCGTCGCGGTATCTGCGACAGGCGCGTCAACAACATACGCGACAGGACAGATACACGGGGATAAAGATGGGAGGGGATCATTGATGCTGTTATCTTCGCCGTCAATAGAGACAATGATGGAAGAATCAGATTCGACGCCATCGGTCCAAGCGGCGAGGACGACGTGTGATGTGGAAGGAGTTGTGGCGGGCGTGTTCGAGGATGTTTGGTTCGCTTGCGCCTGGGATTGCTTCTTCCTCTGGCCAAAGCCGGGAGGAAACTGCCCTTCTTTCCCGCCTCCTTCCCAATAGCAGTCGATGACCCAATGACTGCTACGATCCTTCGCCTTGCACTTGGGATTTGTGCAGTGGCGCTTCCCTGTAGCTGCCGCGAAAGCGGTCGACCCACCAGTGGGTGCCTTGGGGAGCTTAATCGTGGCGGCATACGTCTGGATAGCACCCCAGACGTCTTCAGCTGTGGGATAGGGAAATAGTTGGGCGATGAGGGGAAGCCACTGGGGGTTTGTGGCGGGAAGGGACCGGATCAGGACTCCCTTGAGATCCTTATCGGTGACGGTCTTCCCGAGCGAGCGAAGGACCGCGACTTGGGCGTTGAGATCCGCCCAGTGCGCATCGAGTTCGTCAGTGGAAGTGCCGGCGAACGCAGCGGTGTTGAAATTATTCTCGGCGTTGGATAGGGCTGCATCGCTCTTGGGTATACAGAGTCGCTCAAGGCGAGTCCAGATTTCGGCGGATGTTCCTTCCACGTTGAGTCCTATGGCAACGGGATCGATGATGTTCTGGACGACGAGTGCTGTGGCGCACCCATCGCGAAAGTCCCATTCGTCGCGGGATGGCGCCTTCGAGTAGAACGGGGTCTGGGGTTCGGTTTGACCAGGGCTGAGGATGACGATGGGTGGTCGGGTAATTGCCCCGTCGATATATCCCTTGAGACCTGTTCTCGTAGCGGATTGCTCGATACGAATCTTGAAGGACGCCCAGTTGGTCTTATCGTTCTTGAGCATGAGCTCGTAGACGAACTGGGGGATAGCAACGATTCCAGAAGACATAGGGGTAGTGTGCAGCAGTAGCAGTGGGATGTGGGTAAAGTGGGTATTGTATGAGTCGCGTTTGTGTGGGTACGGGTATGGTGTGTATTGAATCGACTTGTTTGAGATTACGCTTCGGGGCCCATAACCTAATGTAAGGAAATGGAGTCGGTAAGCTTCTCAGTCGATACACAATGGTAGAAACGACTGTATTAAGGTCGAGTACTATACCTAATGTAAGGAAATGGAGTCGGTAAGCTTCTGTAAGATATATAAGTACGAGGAATGATTAGGTTAATGTAAATAGGCTCACCTCAGTCGATACACAATGGTAGAAACGACTGAGGTGGCGTGAAACGATCGAGAGGTATATAAATGTACGTATAGGAGGCATGTCCATAAAAGGAATTCACCGCCCGTCGTCGGGTCTACTTCCAACATTACTTACATGCAGTTACCACTCGTATTTAATGGTTTCATGGACTAGTAGCATACAACACTGGGTCAAGGGCGTGGAGCATCCCTAGTGGAAACGCGTATGGACAAGGAGTCCCAAACACGGACTTACTAGTATATAAGCAGTAGTGTAGTATCATTGTACTTTAGTTCCGATCTCGTTTATACACCTGGCCTAGCCTAGTCTTACGAACGCGAACACTTTCTTCCTTAGTTCTTGCTGTGGTACCTGGTTGAGTCTCGTGGCTTAGTCAGTCGCTAACATTTTAAGGTTGAACTCAGAGCCACAAGGTAAAATTTGACTGAGAGACCCTTTGGACTCTTGTCCCATCATTCTAGGACTTGCTAAGACTGACAGAGCGCAACAATGATGCAGAAGACAACACAGAAGAGGCAGCATGCTTGTAGCGGCCAACTTTAGCGGGAAAAACATACAGAACAAGAAGAAAAAATAACATAACACATGACAAACAGCGGCAAAAATGGGCCTTTTCAGGTATACTTGA